>ML812281.1:138393-151047 GCA_009831015.1 Picea engelmannii
AACATAAATACCATCCCAATTGAAAAAAAAGAGAAAGAAAAAGTTGTTTTCAGAGTTGTTCCCCCATCTTCTTGCATAAGCAATCTTATACTAAAATCTTAAAGGATGGAGGGCCAGTCTCTGAGGGTTTAAGAGGCTAACCCATCGGGATACTGAACAAGTCTGCTGGCAGTGGGTGCAGGCCTGTGGTATGACTAGGTAAACCCGCTGGAGTACTGAACAGGCTTGCTGGTAGCGAGGCATTCTACCTATCGAGGATGGTAATCTGCCAAAAATAAATAATAAATTTAAACTTGACCTGATGTATGGCATTACTTGCAAACAAAGCTGACATGAAGTATGTATGGTTAAGCTAAGGTTAATGAACTCCATAAACTTGCCATTGGGAACTAACTCTGAGACTATCTTGAAACTCTCTTGCCTACCTCTTCTTATCTATATATAGGATCTCTTATCCTATAGGTGGGGCCATCTTTTGACCGTCTCGTCAGACCAATCTGTAAATTTTATCTTTACACTTGACATACTATAAATCTTCGTTTATTGGGGGATACTAACTGGTTTCCTATACTTTTGATTGTGAGGTGTCACAATACTTAGGTGTGGGGGAGGGGTTCATGAGTTGACAAATGATCATTGCCTAAAGAAGTAAATCTTTGTAAACATTTTGTATTATTTTCATGATACAGGTTATTACATTAGCAGTCATTTTATCTTGAAGTGCTAAACTCCTATGTGCTATAAATTGTTGTATATGTCCTTAACAGACCACTATGTTGGTTTATTTTTGTTACAGGCTGTTCATTATAGGTTTGACATTACATTTTTTTACAGGTCGTTCATTGTAGGTTTGACATTCCATGTTCTATGCAAGTGGATTGAGTGAGCATGGTGGCAAAATCAACAACAATGGAACAATCTTAGCCTACCTCAACTCCTATTCACTATGTTTGTGGCCTCTGAGGAATCAATTGCCTCAGCCACAAGGCTCCCAAGAGTTGGAGACCGTTGATTTAAACACCACCAGTTTCCAAGAGCAAGCTATAACATGGTTTTCAAAACTGAGTTTCAGAACATCTCTGGAGCTAAGGGATACTCCAAGGAGTGGATAAAAGAGGAGCTAATCAACCCTCTCATATTCATCACTAGATTGATTACATGTGAAGGTAGATATTCTATCTTTAAAGCCTATCAATTTCGATCATGAGCTCACTTTTAGCTCAATAAGCCATTGTAACTTTTCCTTTTACTTCTTGAAGAGTCTTGAGACAAGTGAGGAAGGTTGTAACCAATTCGCAAGAAGCCTATTGCTAATTCATGGCACGAGGACGTGCCATATCTTCGGTCTGGGGGGAGTTTCCTAAGCTTATGAAAAGAGGGTCAGTTGTTTGAATTGTTACATATTGATGACAGGCAATAAAAATTCTCCTATTCACCATGCCTACCAGTACAAAACAAAGTTTTTGTTAGTATCTGTCAGTCACCGATGATCAAATTTACTCTTTCATGTGATTGATAGGGTTATTAGGTCAAATTGTTATATTTTCAAAATAAACTTATCAAATAAAATTTGACATATCTTGGTTGTAAAATTGTCATTGGTGTGTCTAGGTGTCATTACTACTCCCTCCACTCATCCAAGGTCATAAATTCTCATCATGGTCATGTCATCCTTCCTTGTCATAAATTTTCAAATGATTGTCTTGGTCAAAGTTCTACTTAAAAATTGGTTTTTGAATTAAGGAAGATGAATTTGACAAAAGTGAAAGAGGTTTTTGTCAATACTAGACCAAGAAACAAAAACCTCCTTCATTTTATGCACAGCTGTTATTGTTTGAGAGAAATCCCCCAAATACAGTCACTATAAGAGGGTTTCTGCACATTTGGACAGCTTGACTCGAAGTCCATTTTTCAGAGGTTTGGAGAAGGCATTTGCAGTTCTTGATGGTTCCATTGTGTAGAAGACATCATAAAATTTCCACCCATACCACTTTCAGCACAAAATTCCGCTGGGAAGGCCTCGAAAATTCCTATCAAAGACCGCGTTGCGTTTCTGATAAGAGCATGCTACGCTTCTGCAAGTTTTGAGTAACCAACTTCAAGTTGGGATTATGAACAAATGGGAAAGCAATTTTGAAATCTGGAAGATTTTTTTGCTTATAACATACCAAAACACAATAACCTCTCTCATTTTTTGAATATAATTTATGGTTTGGGATATATTGTATCATCTTAGAGGCCTATGCTTTCAGAAAATAAAACACTTTGTTTTTTTTCCTGTTATAGTCATGTTTTCTTTTTGTGTTTTCCTAACAACAGGGAATGAATTTTTGAAAACCAATAGAGGTTTTTATCAAGGACATATTAGAAAACAATAACCTCTCTCACTTTCTAAATATACGTTATGGTTTTAAATATATTCAATTCTCTTAGAGGCCTAGTTTTTCAGGAAATAAAACACTGTGTTTTTCCTGTTTTAGTCGTGTTTTCTTAGTGTGTTTTCCTAACAACTGAAAGTGAATTTTTGAAAACCAAGAGAGGTTTTTGTCAAGGACATAGTCAAAAACTAAAACCTCTCTTAGTTTTTACATGGGTTTTACTACCTTATAGTTATAGGTGTCACTTTGATACCTATTTTTCACAAGTTCGCCATGCCAGAATTGTTGCGTTTATGGGAAGTCAATTTTGGAATTAATTTTGCAGAGGTAAAATTGTTGTTTTTCATGGTTTAAAGGATCAAGGGTATAATATATATCTCAAGTCTTCCTTACATGTCATCAAAAGCCTCCAAAAACTCCAAACCCTCTAGTTCAAACTTAGAGAGCATGAAACACTGAGTTGTCATTTACGCCATGATAATGTTGTCCTACAACCCAAGATGAATTCTCTATAGCGTTAGGTTGATGATATTAACTGCCACCAATAATAGTCTTTGGATGCAATTGAAACACCATGGAAATCCTAAGTCAAAATTCCCCAAGCAAGAGGGAGAAGCTTCTAAAGCTAATCCACCCCCTCCTTCGCAAGTTTAGTCATAAAGGGCAATTTCTTTTTGTTTGCAGTGGGACCTGCAAAATCTTAGGTGGGGGGGTAATGTTGGGCTCGAGATATGATCACTTTCATGACGGTTATTATATACTTTTGCCACATGTACATATGTGTTTTTCATACTTTAAAGGATCTTTTTGAAGAATTTCATGATAAAATGGTATGATCGCCATAAGGTACGTGTAATTCATATTTAATGATTGAATCAAGTATAATTCATCATGTTTTATGGTTTCCAAGAGCTAATTCACGTTTTTTGGTGTTACAGGGCAAAAATGCACTATGTTTCTAGTTCTGGCACTTGATCCGGCACTCATTCCGGCACTCGATCCGACACTCGTTCCAACACTCTGTATTGCACAAAAACGCAAGGCGAGTTGGCAGTTATGGTATTGGCAGCCAGTGATGGATAAATCGGGCACATGGGTTTTGTTTATCATCGCTCCCTCCAACTACTAAGCTCCAGACAACTCAGTTTCAATTGTCCAAAGAAGGTGATTATTGGCTCACTCTGTTTTGTCAGTTAGGGCATCATTTATTGTAATTTGCCGAATTTAGAAGTGGTTTGACCCTCCTGTGGTCGACCACTTGGTTTGTAAACCTATAAATACTACCAGGATGGTCATTAGATTGTTAAGCAAGTAGAAGAGCCATTAGATTAGAGACAAATTCATTTTTCTTTGCTTTTGAGTTTTACATTGCCAGAATTATGCCAGAACTGCGTTTTTGGATTTTTATGGTGAATTCGGCCTGCTGAGTTCGTGGTGTGCTTTTAGAGAGTGACCACGACATGCTGGAGGGCCCACCAGCAGTCTGGTAACTATCTTCATGTATATTTTGCATTTTCTAATTTAAATTGCTTTTTTATCTTCCTATACATGTATATTTTTATTTAATTAATTGGTTTGTTGTAGCTTATTGTTTTACTTCTTTTTGCAGGTTAGATGATGATATGTGTTAGTATGTGTTGATTTTATAGATTAGAAAAGGCTTGCAAGTGTCTCTCTCTATACTAACCCTGTGTGCAATTAAAAAGTCTCTCTCTATACTAACCCCATGCACATTTAGATATCAAATTATGCTTTTATTTATGATTTCATAGTCAAGTTTAAAACAAAGTTTTGATTAGAATAGAATAGAGTTTAATTTGGGTTTTCTCTTACAAGGATTGATGGATGGGTAGATTTACTTCCAGTTTTTATAGTTTGCTTATCTTAGTTTTACATAGATTTCATTTACTTAGTCATTGGTTAATGTAATTGTCAATTTACTTCTTGATATCATAGTTTAATTTATGTTTTTAATTCATTTTCTTATCATAGTTTGAATGGTTAAAATAGACATAGTATAGTTTTATTTCACCCAATTTCCTTTTTTAGAATTAAAGTGCAATTGAATTTCTTAGTTAGTGAATGAATCTAGTTTGCTTACATAGTGTAGAATTGGAATAATAACCTTGTTATGTTGTTGATGGTTCATACATGAATATGCAGGGTATTTAACATTATCTTTGTCATGGCTAAATTCTCCTTAGATTGTTTAATCCATACCCTTCATTTTGCCATTGAGATTAGTGTTGAGTTTATACCGTTGGAATTGTCCTTTGTTGTCAAGTGTCATTGAGATATCATCCGTCACCACCGAAGGCATTCACACAACCACCAACATTACATTTGAATGTTTCATAGATTGAAGATAGTTTCTTGCTTTCATAAGTTAGGAGACAGTTTCTTGTCTTCATAAGTTTTTAGTCTTTCTTGCTTTCAATAGAATAGATTTCCTTTCATGTATTGCATTGAGCATTTAAATTTCCTTTCACGCAAGATAAATAGTTTTGCATTAGGCATTTAGCCCACTTGCCTCTTAGGCTAGGTAGTTGTTCAATGAGAATTCTTTGCTTACTTGCCTATTTTCTTTAGTTCTTTTTGCTTACTTGCTCTTTTGTTTTAGTAGGTTGGTTAGGTGTCTTTGCTTACTTGTCTATTTGCTTTAATAGGTTAGATAGGTGCTTTTTCTTATTTAATTGCTTTCATAGGGTAGTTGCTCATAGAATGTAGGTTGGCAAGTTAAAAGTAGTTTGCTTTCATCATTTGCTTAGTATGCTTAGTAGTTTACCTTTGCTTATTGTCATGAACTAGTTTGCTTTGAATAGGGTTTTTACTTGCTTTGTTAGGAACTATCCATCAGTCCTTGGCCCAAAAGTGCTTAGGTTACCTAGTTTTCACTTTGCCTAGTAGGGTTTGTTCATTAGATAGGTTTGCTTGAATAGATTAGTCTTAGATAGTTGCTTTCATTAATTAGATTATACTCCTACCAGCCTTTTACCTTTAGCATATATTTTGCTACAACTCTAAGTTTACTTACCCCGGGTTGACAATTTAATTGAGGGTAGTTTAGTGTCTTTTTTAGTACAAATAAATCACCTAACAATGCATATGTGATCTATCCTTCCATTTTATTCTATCTCATCTCCTCCGACAATAAGGATGAGACCACTTCATCAAACTTCAAGGCAGTTGTATTACTACCTATGGCCACAACCAGATTATCCCTCGAGTCTGGTAAAGAGCACAATAAACCGATACACTTATCTTCATCTGAAATTTTAATCTCAACAGATACTAACTGAATTACCACAGTATTGAAGGTGTTAAAATGCTCTACCACCGAGTCTCCATCTCTCATCCTCGGGTTATACAACTTCTTTTTTAGGAATAGTTTATTTACTAGGGACTTAGACTGATACAACTTCCCCAACTTATCCCATAAATCTTTGGTTGTAGCTTCCTCTAACACATTCAATAATATTGAATCTGAAAGACACAATTGGATTCTGCTCTTCGCCTTCTGATCCAAATTTTTCTAGTCATCTTTTGAAGTTCTTGTAGGTGCAATACCTATATCCACCATGATCCATTGATCTCTGTAAACCAACAGATCTTCCATCTTGAGCTTCCACAACTCAAAAAATTGCCTATTAAATTTCTCGATCTCCATTTTCGAATTGCTCGTCGTTTCTTTTCACCTGAAAAATCAATACCACAGATCTCCCATTGTAACAAGGCTTATCACAGTCCCGAGCCAAACCCTTGACCACAAAGGTGTCCCCCTGAAGCCAACAAAGAATTGATACCAAATGTAGATTTTAACCTTGTACAATTATTTACTGTAAACACATTTTCAGTAAAAGAATAGAAAAGATACAATGGAAAATACAAACATTACACAGAGATTTTCCCCTGGAAACCCAAATCGGGAAAACCAACATATTCTATATTCATTCATTGTGATGCATAGTTTACAATACAATATACATACAAGAGCCAGTGGCATCGAAAACCTTAACCCAATGACCTAGATTAGTCAACAACCCTAATTCCTTAACCGGAAATAGAAAACCATCGGCAAAAACCATGTGTATGGACACGAAAAATGAGGCAAAAATGTGAAACATTTTTCGAGGGGAAAAAATTCTCGGGGGCGGTGCCCCCGAACCCCTGAAACCCCCTAGTGCAACGTAGCAAACACTACAACTAGTCATGCAAAGAATATAACACATACCCAACAATAAACACACAAGGGTGTTAAGTATTCTTTAAGCTCTCATAAAGCCATGTTGATATTAGACTCAATGCATTTAGACATATGTGGTCCTATGAACATGGTCTCTATTGGTGTTGTTAACACTTTTCCACTCTTATAGATGATTTTAGTAGGAATACATGGGTTATGTTTATGAAGAAGAACGTGAGATCTTTAACTCCTTTAAGAATTTTATTTATATGGTGGAGAGACAAGATAGTAGAAAGGTGAAAGCCATAAGAAGTGACAATGGTGGGGAATGTTTCTCAAAAGAGTTTCATGCATTATGTCAAATGCATGGGATTGCCATGTGAAAAACTATATCGTATTATCCACAACAAAATGGAGCGGTAAACAGGATGAATCGAACCCTAGTGGAGACATCGAGGTTCATGGTATTTGATGCAAAATTGAGTAGATATTTCTCGGTTGAAACAATTGCAACAACTTGTTGCTTGGTTAAATTGTCACCTACTTTAGCCTTTGTTGATAAGACAATAGAGGAAGCTTAGCGTGGGAGCAAGCCATGTGTTTATCAGTTGAGAGTCTTTCGTTGTCAGGTCTATATGCATAGACTTGAGGAAAATATGAAAAAATTGGATGAAAATACAAAAAGTGTGTGTTCATTGGATATGGGCAGCTTGTTGGAGTCAGAGAATACAAGTCATGGATTCCAAACAAGCACAAGAGTACTTATAATGCGATGTCGTCTTTAGAAGAGAAACGTAGACAAGATGGACAAGAAAAGGAACAACCTATTGAATTAATGTTGTTGCAAAGAGTGGTGGAGATTCAAATTCCATTAGCAAGGGAGCAAAATTAGGGCAAGGAACATTCAAATTTTTCAACATAGGTGATAGTGACACTAAGCAAGGCAAAATTGACACACAGTGAATCCAAGAGCTCATAACATGAGATCCTATCCCAATGGGGAAACTCGAGTCTAGTTCAACTTCAATACAATTTACAATTGCATCAAAGAAACCCGTAATGCAAAACATGGTCATAGTAGTGGAGGAGAACATGGGAGAGTCTACCAGAATGACTCAACAACCTAGGAGAAGCTAGAGAACTAGGAATGAACTTGAAAGGTATGGTTGTGAAGATTTTGATTATTTTTTCGGTTTATCTTCCATTGGTGAGGAGCTTAGAAGTGTTGAAGAGGCTCTAAATTGTCCTAAAAGTGTGCACTAGAAAAAGACAACGAAGGAAGAAATGGTATCTCTAAAACAAAACAAAGCATGGATTTTAAAAGACTTACGAAAATACATGAAGACTGTTGGTTGCAAATGTGTATTCAAAAATAAGTTTAACATTGATGGAGTAGTGGAGAAATATAAAGCAAGATTGGTAGCAAAGGGATCTTCTCGGGTTCAAGGAATACTTTACCAAGAGACTTTCTCAATTGTTGTAAAAATGACTTCTATTAAGATGTTGTTGACTTTAGTAGCAACCTATGATCTAGAAGTGGAGCAAATGGACGTTGAAACAACATTTCTACATGGAGAATTGAAGAGGATATATCCATGGAGTAACCACGAGGCTTTGTGGTAGTAGATGAGAATTTAGAGTGTAAGAATAAGAAATCACTGCATAGGTTGAAACAATCCCCAAGGGAATGGTACAAAAAGTTTGATAGGTATGTGTTGGAAAAAGGTTTATTTAGAAGTTCTATTGACCATTGTGTTTATTACAAATCAATAGGCGACAAATTTGTAATTTTAGTCTTATTTGTGGATGATATATTGTTTATTGGTGACAATATGGAGTTACTAAGAGACACAAAGTCCTTGTTGTCCAAGGCATTTGATATGAAGGTTCTTGGTGCAGTGCATTATTGTCTCGACATAAAGTTAAATAAATAAAAAATAAAAATAAAACATGGCTTAGTTAAAAGAAGTATATTGAAAGAATTCTTCATGGGTTTGGGATGAAGACTTCTAAAGTAATAAAGACACTTGTTCAAGTGGGAGTTAATATTTCTATTGAAATGTGTCCTAAAGCTCAAAAGGAAAATAAATACACAACTAGGTTGTCATATATTAGAGTTGTAAGGTCTCTTATGTATGCCATGGTGTGCACAAAACTAGACATATCTCATTTAGTGGGAGTAGTGAGCAAATTTATGGCTAATCCAAAAAGGGAACATTAGATGGTTGTTAAAAGAATATTCAAGTATTCGCAAGGCACCAAGGACTATGCCTTATGTTACCAAGGTCATGGTAATGCTATTTTTTATTTACATGGAGTTTTGAAGTAGATTGGGTTGGAGATATGGACGAGAGAAAGTCCACAAATGCATATGTATTTACATTATCTGGAGTAGTAGTAAGTTGGATGAGTAAGACACAATCCATAATTGCCTTATCTAGTTTTGAGGTAGAATATGTTGCTACAATTTTAGAAGTTCTTTGGTTATTAAGATTATGCAATAGTGTTGGTATCAAACAAGGTAGTTTCGAAATAGAATGTGATAGCCTAAGTGCCATTGCAATGGCCAAGAAACCCACTTATAATTAAAACAATTTGCATATTGATGTGAAGTACCACTTTGTGATGGAAATGGAGGAAGTAGTTGTGGTGAAATTGACAAAGTGCAAATTAAAGGAATGCAATAGATGCATTAACAAAGGCAATGAATGGAGATGAGTTTGTCTTGTGTAGAGACATGATTCACATTCACACTTGTTCAAAGTGATTACCAAGTGGGAGAATGTTGGAAAATCACATCGATCATTGTTTACAAGGTACTAGTAATAAGTTCCAATTGTAACGATGGAATGCACATGGAACTGTCGAGTTTGTTCCTTGCTTTTGGGAGTCAAAAACAACTCCTCAAAATTTGTATTATTTTTTTAAGGGAATGAATAGGATTTATATATAAAAAGGTTGAGTCGAAGAAAAATGGTGTAGAAGGAAGGTACAAAAATTGGCTCTTTATATCATGAGTCTGATACTATGAAACTGTTCTAAAAAAAAACTATTTGTCTTCTTGTACAATCAGACAATCCTACTGCTGTAAATTTTAATAAACTGCCCTAAAATCAAAATGCAGCGTACATACATAATTAAACTTCAGTTTCATTATCAAGTATTGCATGTATTTCCCCTTGATTGGGTTCTTGATCTTCAATTTCCATGGGTGCAATGTATCTGTCTCCCTGTTGCTC
Source organism: Picea engelmannii (assembly GCA_009831015.1). Lineage (NCBI taxonomy): Eukaryota > Viridiplantae > Streptophyta > Pinopsida > Pinales > Pinaceae > Picea > Picea engelmannii. Next base: position 148,194 of record ML812281.1, read on the forward strand.
AAAATGGTCTTCTAGAGGTTGCTCTGCCGAGTGTTGTAAATTGGAACCTGAATGTGAGTGATGCGATGAGGTGACAACTCTCAACTGTTGATTCTCATGCTACAGATCTTGCACTCGCTACATAAGACTTGTTAAAATTAGCAACATCGATATTCATCATCCAATGTGAGGCATTGGGCTACCCCCAGGGAGATTTGGAGAATCAAAAAGTCTTGTGATGTCATGGAAAAAGTCAGGGCGAACGTACAAACTCTATGAACCAGACAATAGTCAAGACGAAGGTGATGTTGAAACTTAATCTTGTGAGTCTAGTGCAAAAGTCAGGGAGAAAGTAATAGCCTTGTGAGCCTAGTACAAAATTCAAGATGTAAACCTTGTGAGTCCAGTGCAAAAGTTAGGGCGAAAGTAAAAGCCTTGTAAGCCTAGTACAAAAGTCAAGGTGTGAGCTTTGTGGGCCATGAGCAAAAGTCAAAGTAGAGTCTAAGCAAAAGTCAAGACAAACATAAAAGTCTTGTGAGCTAGATTGATATGTGGGATGACCCTTTTTGGTAATTGTTGTGATCCTCTTAGAGTTGACCACTCTTAAGAGTCACTTTAGCATATGACCATGATAGAGCAAATGACCACATGGTATGAAAAGATCTTATTTTATTAATGTAATAATGCTATGTAAAGCAGTATGGGACCATGTGTAAAGAGAGAGAGTGACAAGATGTGTAAAATGTGTAAAATGTGCTTGCTTATGATGTAATTAGTCTAAATGACTAAAGTTGTAATGTAATTAGTCTACAAGACTAAAGTCAAATGTAATGTTGAATTAAAAGGCTAAAAACCTAAGTTGTAAAGTTATAAAGTTAAGTTATGTCAATAAGCAAACATAAGAAGAGGTCGAACCTCCTAGGAGTAACAACTTAAGTTGTTAATGGGGTCGACTTAACCCAAGGAGAAGATAAGACTTCTAGAAAGTCAAAGATAACCTAAGAAGGCAATTTGACTTAACCCAAGGAAGCTTCCAAAGGATAAGGATAACCCAAGATTGAAGACCCCAAGAAGATTGACATAACCTAACTTGAGATCATATCCAAAATCATAAAAAGGACAAGAGGACCATTATAGATTAACATTCATTTTAGATCTACAACATCCAAGTGCAGATCCAAAGTTCAGGTCAGATCCACAAATTCATATCAGATCCAAGTTCAGATTAGATCCAAAGTTCAGATCAGATCCCAAGTTAAGATAAGATCCAAGTTCAGATCAGATCCCAAGTTCAGATCAAATCCAAGTTTAGATCAGATCCAAAGTTCATTTCATATCCAAAGTTTGGATCAGATCCACAGTTCAAATCAGATCCACAAGTTCATATCAGATCCACAGTTTAGATCATATCCACAAGTTATTTATCATATATGTAAGATATTCACGAGATCTATAAGTTATTTATTAGATCTGCAAGTTGTTTATCAAAGCTACAGTTATTCATCAGATCTACAGGTTTCCACTAGAAATCTGGACAAGTGTTGGGTTGAAGAAGTGAGAAGAAGCCTCGGGGAAGTCAGATCTACAGGTATTTGCTCAGATCTATCAAGAAGCACAAGAAAGGTATTTATTTGTCCTCTCTCTCTTTGTTTTACTGTCGCGCCCTATTGAAGGTTTCATTGTATTTCCTGCAAGCTTATTACTTAATAAAAGAAAGATCTTTTGTTGGGGTTTTACTCCATATATAGTGTTTCCAAAGGATAAATGTTGTGTTAATGTGCATGTGCTTGGAATTATGTTAAGCCCTAATATTGGCTCACTACCCCTTAATTGAGGCATATTATATTAGTAATGTTATTTTATTTATGTCGTCTTTAGTCCATTAGTTGTAATTATACCTCCTAGTCTCCTATATATACTAAGGAGACATTTTCATTTTGAATCATCTTGTACTTGAACATTTAAGTGGGGTAAAAGGAGGTTGCCCCCTCGAAGAGGCTTATTATCTGAAATTATCTCTTTTTCAGGGCGTTGAGTACTTTTTCTGAGTTTTTTCTATGCTATATTGATAGTTGGTTCTTAACATATGGTATCAGAGCTCAAGGTCTTGGGGTTTCGCAGCTACATCTGAGACACCTTGGCATTTTCGCTATAACTTTTTTTCTACAACGTTTCAGAAGGAATGGCTTGGACGACATTTAGTAGACGGATCAAGGTACGTTGGGTTCAAAATTTAGCTCCCAATGCCTTATACTTTCAGAGATACAGCCTGCACAAGATAGGGTTTTGGAATCATGTTGAATTGAGTCATTGCGGAATTTCGCTATAAAAACTTTTCTGTAACATTTCAGACCCTGAACTCTAGAGTCTATTTATAGAAATTAGTAAGGTACCTGTGGTAAAATTTTTAGCTTCTAGGTCATCTTAAATTTGTAGATACACCCTGTGTAAGATAGGGTATCTGACTAGTCCTATTGGCTAGTCTCAAGAAGGTGTTCCAGGTAAAACAATCATAACTTCTTCCTAGAGTATTCAAATTTAGTGGGACTAGTTTCATTAGATCATGGACAGTCTGTAGTTTTTCTGGTGCGAGTTTCAAAATTTTATATCAATTATTTTGTGCGGGGCACGCTAGACAAGTGAGATCTCCTGGAAAGGCAAAAAATCGGCAAGTTGTGGGGAAGTTACCGTAAATTCCACTTTGTACATTCAATTTTGATCAAACTTGTGGCATTGCAGAGAAGAAATATCAGAGAACTACATAAAAGAAAGTTTCATACCTAGAAGGGTCGAAACTTGGGAGATACAACAGAAGAAATATTGTCTAGCAGAACCACCTCAAAATCAAGGTTCAAAAGTGATACTTGGCCAACAT
>ML812281.1:151147-162888 GCA_009831015.1 Picea engelmannii
GAGGCTTATTATCTGAAATTATCTCTTTTTCAAGGCGTTGAGTACTTTTTCTGAGGTTTTTCTATGCTATATTGATATTTGGTTCTTAACAAATTATGTTGTTGTTATTATTCAATATTGATTATTTTGTGGAAGTTGGAATCCAAGTGTTGAAAGAAAAGTAAAATAATAATCTACATCTTATTTCAAGCTCAAAATTTAACATGGTATCAAAGCTTTAGGTGTAAGAAGCTAGTTGGTTGCAGCAAGAGAGCCTACATAGATCCGAGAAGAGCTTGATCAATATTCAGCACAAGTCTCATGGCATCCTCATCTATTTTTGTTAGGGCTGAGGATAGGCTAGAGAGAGCTTCCAATTTCAATGTGTGGAAGCTCCGGGTGATGAATATATTGCAGGAACATGAACTAGATCAATATGTGACTTTGGTGGTGGAAGAACCAACCACAAATGCAGGAAGAGGGGCTTTCAGGAGGAACCAAGCCAAGGCTAAGAAAATCATATTTGACTCTGTCAAAGATAACATTATGCCAGCTATGACTTCGTTGATTTTTTCCAAAGAATGCATGGATACCTTGGTGAACTTATATGAGAACAAGGCACCCAGACAGAAAAGAACGCTTAAGCATAAGCATAAGTAATTGAAGATGGAGATAGGTGAATCAATGGCCTCATTTTATTCCAGTATAGCTTAGATCAAGGATCAGTTGTTGGTTATAGGTGTCTCAGTTGATGATGATGACTTAGTGCAGGCCATATTTGATGTACTCCCTTCATCGTGGGAGGCATTCTTATCTAGTGTGAGAGGGAGAGAGATCCAGCGCACATTTGAGAGATTATCCCATGATTTCCTCCAGGAGGAGAGTCACATGGACATAAGGAGTAAACCTTCCAAGAAATAACACACAACGTTGGCAGCAAAGTTCAAGGGAAGAAAGAGATCCAACTTGCAGAAAGGATTCCAGAGGAGAGAAAACTCAAAAGGTGCGTTCAAAGGTAAAAGATTTGATGTTTGTAAGATTAAATGTTAGAGTTGTAATAAAAATGGGACACTTTGCAAAGGATTGTTGGTACAAAAGGAAAACTCAGAAGGGGGGATGGGGGGCATCATTCCTCAACAGTAGAGGATGACGAGTCAAAGAAGAAGCAGAAGGGCTCTCTTAGTGAAAAGAAGATAAGAAAGGAGTTCTATTTGGTATCAGTGTTATACAACACAGTTATTATAGGGCCAAAGACTTGGTTGGTTGACAATGGTGCGTCAAAGCACATGATAGGTTACAAGGAAATCCTCACAGACTACAAGAAGAAGGCATTTGCAGAGAAGGTAGAGCTTGGGGATGACAAGAGCTACATAATTGAAGGTGTAGGCTCCATCACATTTCAATTAGAGTTTGGAGCCATACTTCACATTAATGAAATTTTATATGTGTCAGGACTGAGAAATAATCTTCTATCAGTGGCAACCCTTGATGACAAGGGGTATTGGGTGGTCTTCATGGAAAGGAAGACACTTCTATGGGCTAAAGGTAGCCAGTTGAGTACAACCAAGCCTATTGGGACTCGTAGAGGAGGCTTATACATAGTGATAGGACGATCAGTACAGGCTCTTGCAGATGATGCATCTAGCTCCAACAAGTTATGTCACATGAGGCTTGGAGATTTGCACTACAAGGCACTTCCAGACCTACATAATATGGTAAGTGGTATGCCTTCTATTTCTTTCAATAAAGATGAAAAATGTAAAGGATGTATGCTTGGTAAAAACATAAAGAAAACATTCTCTGGTAGTGACAGTAGAGCACATGGCATGTTAGATCTTGTACACTCTGATGTGTGTGGTCCTATGCCATCTCCCTCTCTTAGTGGTTGTTTATACTATGTCATATTTATTGATGATTACTCTAGAAAATGATGGATATACTTTCTTAAGGAAAAGAATGAGACATTTGATAAATTTAGAGAATACAAAGCCTTCATAGAAAATCAGACAAGAAAACACATCAGAGTTCTCAGTACAGATAATGGAGGAGAGTTTGAATCTCTCCAATTTGAGGTTTTCTACAAGGAAGCAGGAATCAAGAGGCAACTGATTGTGCCTTAACACCCTTAACAAAATGAGGTTGCTGAGAGGAAGAATATGACAATTTGTGAGGCTGCTAAAGCCATGATGTTTGACCAGGATCTACCTAATTCACTTTGGGCAAAAGCTACAACTACTGTTGTGTATGTTCAGAACAGGTGTCCTCACATAATTATAAAGGACAAAACTCTTGAAGAAGTTTTTACATGATCAAAACCTAAAGTAGGGCACCTCATGATCTTTGGGTGTCCAGTCTATATTCATGTCCCAAAGGAAAAGAGGAAAAATATGGAACCCTCAAGAAAGAAGGGGGTCTTTGTGGGTCACAACGAAAGTTCCAAGGCTTACATAATTTATGTTCCAGGTCAGAGGCATATAGAAGTAAGTAGGGATGTTACTTTTCACGAAGAAGTAGCCTTCAAAAAATCAAGAGAACTTAGCAGGAAACTGAAGTTGACCAACTAGCTACACCTTTATCAGAAAATGATGATTCAGATGTCCAAAGGGAGGAACCCCGTGAAGGGCCAAGTGATGAGCCCTTAGAACATGTTGAGACTTTGGAAAGGTCTCTTGAATAACCACCCGCCAAAAGGAAACCAACGTGGTTCAAGGAAACATTACAAGAAGCAGAAAGAATAGTTGCTCATAAAGGAACTTTCATAGAAAGTAAAAGGCCACACAGGTTTAGTGGCTATGTTGCATTGGTAAGCAACATCGACGATTCCAATCCCTCTTCATTTCAAGAGGTTGACAGGTACAGGTGTGGAAGGACGTCGTGCTTGAAGAATACAAGTCTATATTGAAGAACAATGTTTGGGACATAGTGCCCAGACCAAAGGACAAATCACTAGTCTCTTCCAAATGGATTTACAAGATTAAACATGGAGCAGATGGGAGTGTTGAAAAATACAAAGCTAGATTTGTTTCCCGGGGCTTCTCCCAAAAAGAAGGAATTGTCTACGATGAGACTTTTTCCCTTGTAGCCAAGTATACCTCCATTTGAGTTATTATTTCATTGGCATCTGTACTTGGTTGGAGATTACATCAAATGGATGTAAGGACCGTGTTTCTGAATGGAAAGGTAGAACAAGAGGTCTTTGTGGAACAACCAAAAGGTTTCATACTACATGACAAAGACTCCCATGTATGCAAGCTAAGGAAGGCATTGTATGGCCTTAAACTAGCTCCCAGAGTATGGTATGACAGGATCAATGGCTTCCTAAAAGGCCCGGGCTTTCAGAAAAGCGATGTTGATGCGAATTTATACTTCAAGGTATAAAGGAATTGACCCATTATTCTAGTCCTCTATGTGGATGATCTCTTTCTCACAAGAGATGAAGGAGTGATAGCCTGGTGTAAGAGGGAGCTCATTTCAGAATTTGAAATGAAAGACTTAGGCTTGATGCATTACTTCCTGGGATTGGAAGTGTGGCAAAAACAGGGTGAAATTTTTATGGCACAAGAAAATACACAGTGGATGTCTTAAAGAGGTTTGGCATGATGGATTATAAATCCATGTCTACTCCTATGATTACAAACCTGAGAAAGTTGCATGATTCAAATACAGGTTCAGACTTAGTGGATCCCACCATGTATAGGCAACTCATTGGGTCATTGTTGTATATGATCCATTACCAAGCTAGATATATGTTATGTTGTGATTGCATTGAGTCAGTTCGTGGTTGAACCAAGACAGAGACATTGTGTGGCAACGAAGCATATTTTGAGATATCTCAGAAGGACCATTACCTATGGTCTAAGGTATACATATAGTGGTGGCATATTTCTGCATGGTTATGCAGATGTTGATTAGGCAGGAAGCCCAGTGGATCATAAGAGTACTTCATGATACTGCTTCAGTTTAGGATCCGTCATGATCTCATGGTCAAGCAGAAAACATGGATCCATTGCATAGAGTACAATAGAGGCCGAGTACATTGCAGCAAGTGATGCCAACAAGGAAGCAATATGGCTCAGAAAATTGGTTTTTGGGTTGTTTGGTGACATGATAGAGATGACAGTGATTCACTGTGATAATCAAAGTTGTGTAAAGCTAACAGATAATCCGGTATTTCACGACAGGTCAAAGCATATTGACATGAAATACCACTACATCAGAGACATGGTCCAAAGAAAGATTGTAAAGCTACAATACATAGCCACATGCGAGCAGGTAGTTGATATCCTAACCAAGCCATTATTGTTTATACAGTTTGTACAACTGAGAGGTAAGCTTAGAGTGGCAGAGAATGACTCCCTCACTGAGAGGGAGTATTAAAATTAGCAACATCAGTAGTCATTCTCCAATGTGAGGCATTGGGCCACCCTGAGGCTAGCTAGGGAGATTTGGAGAATAAAAAACTCTTGTGAAGTCATGGAAAAAGTTAGGGTGAACGTACAAACTTGGTGAGCTAGACAATAGTCAAGATGAAGGTGATGTTGACACTTAATCTTGCGAGTCTAGTGAAAAAGTCAGGGCAAAAGTCACAGCCCTGTGAGCCTAGTACAAAAGTCAAGATGTAAACCTTGTGAGTCTAGTGCAAAAGTCGGGGTGAAAGTAAAAGCCTTGTGAGCCTAGTACAAAAGTCAAGGTGCAAGCTTTATGAGCCATGAGCAAAAGTCAAAGTAGAGCCTAAGCAAAAGTCAAGACGACCATAAAAGTCTTATGAGCTACACTAATATGTTGGATGACCCTTTTTGGTACTTGTTGTGATCCTCTTAGAGTTGGCCACTCTTAAGAGTCACTTTAGCATATGACCATGATAAAGGATCAAATGACCACATGGTATGAAAATATCTTATCTTATTAATGTAATATTGCTATGTAAAGCAGGATGGGACCATGTGTAAAGAGAGAGAGTGACAAGATGTGTAAAATGTGTAAAATGTGCTTGCTTATGATGTAATTAGTCTAAATGACTAAAGTTGTAATGTAATTAGTCTACAAGACTAAATTCAAATGTAATGTTGAATTAAAAGGCTAAAATCCTAAGTTGTAAAGTTATAAAGTTAAGTTATGCAATGAGCAAACATAAGAAGGGGTCGAACCTCCTAGGAGCAACAACTTAAGTTGTTCATGGGGTCGACTTAACCCAAGGAGAAGATAAGACTTCTAGAAAGTCAAAGATAAACTATGAAGGTAATTCGACTTAACCCAAGGAAGCTTCCAAAGGATAAGGATAACCCAAGATTTAAGATCCCAATAAGATCGACTTAACCTAACTTGAGATCAGACCCAAAAGCATAAAAAGGACAAGAGGACCATTCTAGATTAACATTCACTTCATATCTACAACATCCAAGTGCAGATCCAAAGTTTAGATCAAATCCACAAATTCAGATTAGATCCAAGTTCAGCTCATATCCAAACTTCAGATTAGATCCAAGTTCAGATCAGATCCCAAGGTCAGATTAGATCCACAATTCAAATCAAATCCACAAGTTCATATCGGATCCACAGTTCAGATCAAATCCACAAGTTCATTAGATCTATAAGTTATTTATCAGATATGCAATTTATTCATCAAATATGTAAGTTATTTATTAGATCTGCAAGTTATTTATCAAATCTATAAGTTATTCATAAGATCTACAGGTTTCCAACATAAATTTGGGTAAGTGTTGGGTTGAAGAAGTGAGAAGAAGCCTTGGGGAAGTCAGATCTACAAGTATTTGCTCAGATCTATCAAGTAGCACAAGAAAGTTCTCTAGTCGTCCTCTCTCTCTTTGTTTTACTGCAGCGCCCCATTGAGGGTTTCATTGTATTTCCTGCAAGCTTATTACTTAACAAAAAAATATATTTTGCTGGGGTTTTTCTCCCTATTTAGGGTTTCCCCAGGGTAAATGTTGTGTTAAAGTGCATGTTCTTGGATTTATGTTGTTGTTATTATTCAGTATTGATTATTTTGTGGAAGCTGGAATCAAAGTGTTGAAAGAAAATTAAAAGAATAATCTACATCTTATTTCAAGCTCAAAATTTAACAAGAGCTACAAAAGCTTGTTTTAATTGAGCGACCTTTCTTCTTTCCTGCTCTAAAGCTTCCACCCATTGGAGCAATGTCAAAAAAATTTGTTCATGTCCTATAAACTTGTTGTCAACTCGGTTCACCTTGTTATCAATTTAAGTGTAACTTATTTTACTGCCCTCTTCCATATCAATGTGTCTTCTTACAATTCTCTTTATATCGAACATTGATGGCTCCATTATTTCCAACAAGGCTTCTAAACTATGGCGGTCTAGGGTTTACATCTTGGTGGTAACTTTGAGCTGAGTGAGATGCCCTTTCTTCCAATGAACCTTGGACTTTCTTCTGGAAGAGTGTAGCCTCTATGTTTTGGAATCCAATGTTGTCTACCAATATAATCTTGGGTTGGAGCCTCAGTCAACCTAGTTTAGAACCCCAACATACTCAATAATATTGGAAGTATCGTTGCAATTTTCACTAAGTGGACGGTAGATGTTCCTATAGGTGAAGTGGTGGTGCTTACCACCGATTTTAGTCCTGAGATATAGAGTAGAAGGGTGAGAATGATTATGATTATGACTAGGGAAGATGGGCCCCTATTTTAGGAGGGATAACAAAATTAAAATCCAGATGAAGATGACAACACTCGGTTGGAGCCGGTTGAGAGGGTAAATTGTTCTAGTGAATTTGTGAAGAAAAAGAGTGGAATATCCTCGAGAATTCTTGAGGATATCCATGTTTCGTCTCAGGGCTCCATGACGGGGGCGAATTCCAGAGTTACTAATGTCATTTATTTCTTTGAATGAAACTACAAAATAATTGAAGATGTTGTTGCCATAAGAAAAATGAATACATTATGAGGAAGAGAGGTGTGCTCAAAGTTGTCTCGCCAGTGGTTGGATGGCTTCATCTTTCGAGATCTCGCTTGTTGATGTTTTATGATCCTCAACTCTTGATAGTTATTGCCTTATGATTAATAACAAGATACACTTTCATACAACAATTATCATAGAATAACTATACACTGAAAATTTCAACTATAATATTGCAACGGAAATGACAAGATCTAGAAATATTAACCATGCACAATAAACACAAGAACATAAGAGTTTATCCTGGGAAACCCAACAACCTTTCTATAGAAGAATTCATTCTAAGATATTACCAGTACGTCACCATCAATAACCAAAATACCATACACAGAAGATCTTCCCCAAGGCTAGCATCACCAAGACCTAGCACGTCAATAAGATGACCAAGAGAAACCAAGAATATCCTTCCCAAGTGTGGTGCATTCATCAAGATACCAGAAACCCAGAAATAGCGTAATTACCAAAACAGTAGCTGCAACTGCCTTGTGCGCACTGCAAAAGGAGCTGTCTGACAATCCAAATGAAATGATCCAGTCCTGTATTTATATTAATCTGGGTGCCTGTCTAGGGCCGACTTCTTATTTTGGGTCTTCAAATTACTTTATTATGTTATGTCTTTTACTAGTGGGGCCAACTTTTCTTCCTGGGTCTTCAATTTCTTCTTGGGGATTATGTAATGGTGAGCATGGGTCTTCTTGTACTTTCTTGTGGAGAATGACTTGCTTGAAGTTGCAAATATTCAACACTCCCTCTCGATGAGGGAGGCATTCTCCATACTTGGATTTCTTCTGTCATAGAAAGGTTGTCTTCATGAGCCATGTTGATGATCAATATCCATACAATTGTGTTTAACACCTCGAGTCTCAATGAAGACCACACCTGGACCATTCACTTTCACAAGTACACCCTTGTGAGTGAATGTCAGAACAGGTAAACCCCTGTGTGTAAATCTGCCATTCTCCGTTGGTTAAACCACTAATCCTGGGAGAGTGATGTTCGATGCTATCTGACATGTGGAAACACCTCAAGCACCTCAAGTCCACAGGTAAACCCCTTTAAGTAAGGACTATGCCTGGGCCACCGCTACACCCCCATGAATGTCTGCTCAATGCCGCAAATCATCAACACTCCCTCTTAGCGAGGAAGACATTCTTCATCATGCATCATACTTGGTCACTCATCACAGTAAATCTCTATGAATGAGCTCATCGTTCTCCCAAGGTCACACATACCTATCCTAGATCACACAAACCTATCTAAGGTCTCACATACTTCTTTGGGTCACACATACCTATCTGGGTCACACAGACCCATCCCGGGAGAATGGATTTGGGGTCACATAGACCCATCTGATGTTACTATAGTGTCAACAATCTACTCATCTGTGTGTTGGAAGCTGATTGCTCCATCTACACCATGTCTTGGATGAAGTCCTGCTATAAGCATCTAAAACTACATTGTTTCACGACTCGCGTCACTGGCTGCGATATACTCTGCCTCTGATATATTGAGTGCTACAAAAGCCTGCTTCCTGCTAAGCCAAGAAGCATGGATAATCTGATGCAACACCCACTGGTGCTCTTTCTATCTGAGGAAGATCTCATATGATCTTTGTCACACCTCTAATCCCAAGAAATAGTATATATGGTCAATATCCTCCACCTCGAACTCTGAGGCCAACTCCCTCTGTGACTAGAGTAAGTCTTGTTGTCCAGTCTGCCTCATTGGTTGCTCCCTCTGTGAATGAGACAAAATCCATATCTCAGTCCTCCTAACTGGCTACCTCCTCTATCACTATAGCAAAGTCTATTGAAACAAGTGTATCCTCCCAGGATATCTCACATATCCTAGAGGCCTCCTCAACTCATGACACTTGTCTATCAGTTCTAGAAGATGTCTCTCTCCCACTTGAATTTGAGGGGGAACTCCCTCTGAATGATTGGCTCTCCCTTTAAGCTAACTAACTCTCTCCGAGACCAGGCCCACTCTGAGCCTGCATCATTCTTGGTTAAAACCAAGCTCATTAAGCATTCATCGATCCTAGAGTACCATGCTCCCTCTGAAACATGACACCCTCCAACTCTGTACAATCTCAAGAGCCATATTCTCCCTCTGCATCTACTAATCTCCTCTGAAGCCTGATCTCCAATGAACTGTCCTGGGAGGTTGCTCCTCCCTACTAGATCCTAAGGGCCGACTCCCTCTAAACTATGGCTCCCTCTGAGTTGGTAATTGGTGGGTCCACCTACCTCACCACTGGTGGAGCCACAGGCTCCTCCTCATAACTGGAAGGTTTGGAATCAATGATGTGACTCCATGTAACTCAAGAATCTTTGAGGTAGTTTTCTCTCTCTAAAAGTATCACGAGGAGCTGCATGACATACTGCATCCTACAAGGTATCACGAAACCATGCTGACGTCTTCCAGGTCATTGCAACATCTCTAGGTAGATCCACTGACCCAACTAACTCTACTGACTCTTCCTGATCATCTGAAGAGTGGACAATTGGACTAGAGGGATCTATATGGCCATCTTTGGAGACTTATGCTCTTCACAATCAATCTCCATGTGAAACACCAACTTTGTCCTCTTCGCCTTCGATACATGGATGTATATGGTCATGTACACAACTCTATGTCTGGATAGTTTGCTCCATGTGTCAAACTAGAGACCATCTAATCTGTTCCCTCCTGCAAGTGTCACTATAGCTCCCTCTCAGAGATACCACCTGTGACCTTCCTTAAACAAGAGAAATAAAAAGGGAAAATAACATACAATAACAATATTCTCATGAATAGGAAATAGAAACAAGAACAACAAAAAATATGAGCAAGAAAAATCGTCACTATAGCTCTTTCTAGTGTTATCACCTGTTACCTTCCTGGAACAAGAACAAGAACAAGAACAAGAATAAGAAACAAAGAACAAGAACAACACTTCTCTAGTGTTGCTACTAGTCATTCCTTCGTGGTAACCTACACAAAACAAAACAAGAACATCTCCATGGTAACCTCCATGGAATTTACAAGGTAACCTGCTTGGGACAAAGACAACAACCAAGAACATCTCCCAGAGGAGATCAATTCTATCTTTCAAACAAGTGCATCATTAGTACTAAACAATGAACATTTACATAATGGTTATTGTACTAACAATATTCAAGTGTCACTAAACATTTGATAGCAAAAAGTACTCAACAGTAGCATAACTCTAAAGACTGTCATCCCGATTACCATATTTATTTAAGATGCAACAATATAAAAATATTAAACCTGATATGCAAACTTGGAGTCTTAATTGCTAGGGAGGGTGTGCTATTCCTCTGAATTCACTAGATCCAATTATCTATTTGGGTCATTGCTTGGATAAGGTCCCTTGTACATCCCCTACAAACACCCTCATACTTTGCTAAATGATATAACTTGGAAACATATATAAGTGCATACCTCTGAAATTTGTAACACCATCCAACTTGTCTTCTAATCTAAAACTGGACACCATCAGTGCATGAGGAAATCACAAAATCAAGATAGCATAAAGTTCAATGTCCAGGAAAATGTCAATAAACCCTAAAATTTCAACTTTGACGGAAAGTCAAACTAAGAAGTGTAGTAGGTGCGCTAGGGCAAGGCAAGTTGCTCTATACAAAACGTTTTCCTCAACTCAGCCCAATAAATGCTCAATGAGCTTCACAAAGAAAGTTGTTGTAACTACAGTAGTGGGTCTTAGGTGAAATTTCAACTTTCACCAAGATGCAATCCGAGACCACAAGGGGGTGCATCAGGCTAGGGTGAGCTGATTTATGGAAAAATTAAACTCATAGTCCTCCAATAAGTTGCTCAACGAGCTTGACAAGTTCAGGTCTGTGCAACGATAAACAGAAACTGTGCAGTGGCAATATTTCAACTAGCTCTGATACCATGTTGATGTTTTATGATTCTCAACTCTTGATAGTTATTGCCTTATGATTAATGGCAATATACAGTTTCATACAACAATTATCATAGAATAACTATACACTGGAAATATCAACTATAATACTGCAACAGAAATGACAAGATTGTTGCAGGTGAATCCTCCTGCGGGCAAGCGAATTCCCTCTTGGTATCTAGACCCCTAAAACCAAGACAGAAAGGGTATTATCATTGGTCATTAACATCCTTTTAGTTTTAATTAAGCTAATGAATGAAGAGGAAGAAGAAAAGTGTACCTTTTTAAATGGCGTTTGTCCTCGCAAAGTCCGGGTTGAGGTTCAATCCCAAGCTCCTCGATAGGTTCTGTAGAACAAACAAAGATACAACAAGCTTCCTATTCTACCGAGATTAGCTCAAATACAGATCTATCTACTGAAGACAAGTTCATGTGGAACAAACATAAACTTGAAAGAAACAAGCCAAGCATGTATGTATATTAATGAGAACAAATGAAGAATACTTACAATCCTCTAATGAAGGTGCAACAGCTTCTTCCAGCTCTCCTTGTCCAACCCCTTTGCTCAAGTAATCTACACTGATTATGCTGATGCTTCAATGATATCTCCCTTATGCGATCATAAGTTAGATGCTTTACAATGTCTCCCCCAATACCACTTATGAAATCATAAGTTTGGTATCTCTTAATCTCTATCCATGTATTGTATGTTGCCTATGAGATCATAGGTTTCATACCTCCAATATTTTCATGTATCTTTCACCATGAGAAGGCCTCCTTATACAATCTTGGAGAGGCCCAACCACTTGAGAGATCTTTGGGATAAGTTGAGGATTCCTCTCCTTCAGTTGTGGATCTTCCCTAAGATCATGCCTTGAACTCATATTCGAATCCA
>ML812281.1:250384-262752 GCA_009831015.1 Picea engelmannii
ACAAATTATAATAACAAATGCAAGAAAATAACACTACAACCATTCAATCAAGAAGTTTTGCAGAAATTCACTTACATTTAACCAAGAAATCACATAGCAAAACCCTAGTTGTAATACCTTCCACTAAGAGAAATGCCAAAATGGCAAGAAAAAGTCTTCCTTCAACAAGTGTGCCTCACAATTTCAGCCAATCACCCCCAAAATGGTGCAAATTTCAGACCTCACTAATGAGTGAGTGAAAGATGATGAAAAAATGAGAGTTAAAACCCTCAATTTATACAGTACAATGACCTAAATTTACTTTTTAGGTCATGAAAAGGCCGACAAGGCCAAAATACTAAAATCATATTGTTTTACATTAAATGTTTGAAAATTAAACCCTAATCAAGCAATAGAGAGACGTCATCCCCTTTCTAGGGTGACGTTAGCCCCTTCCAGGGCAAATGCAGCCTCCTGGAGCAAAACATTAGCCCTCCTTGGGCTTTTCCAAGCTACCACACGTGCCAATACTGCCATATCTGCCTCCCAAGACGTCCATACTGCTGGGTGATGTCATGGGTTTCCTGGGAGACGTCCTGGGCCTTCCAAGGCCAACGTTCCTGTGGAGAGGGCTCAACCCCCCTATGTACAGGTTTGCTCAGCTGCCTCTGGTGGGCTCTTCTGGTCTTCCCTGGTACAAACGCTCTGCCCTGTCTCTTCCCCCTGCTGGGGTCTCAACATCCATCTGGTGGGTTCTTCAACCCAATGGAGGTCCGAATTGATCATCTCCCCATGTGTACCTGTCCAACATGGTATCTGTCCGTCGTGCATGATCCTGCACATCAACAACTACGCCCTCCATGGGCTCATAAGTCATAGGGATCATCGCAATGTCAATCACATCTAATCATCAATTTTTATTAAACATGTACATAAAACCCCTTTACCCTAGTCTAGTGCTCAAAGAGATTATACAAGTCTGCAATACAAGTATGCGGAAAGTGACAGGACGCCCTATTGGGCTAGTGTCTACTAGTAAAGGGATGTTTCTGGAAAAGATTAAATCCAAGTCATGCAGGTGGGTGAGGTGGATGGGGATGCCTGGGCAAAAGGTGCAGTGATAGCAGGGATGGCTTACCAGTAGGTGCCTCTGTGGAGGGTGCGCTGCACCCGTCATGGATGCAAATATTTCCAAGCCCAATCATGCCTTTTAATCTTCATTTTTTCTCAGATGGTAATCAAAGGACACTGCCCTGGCTTGGTGACCAGTGGTGGCAATGTTAGCCACAAACATTTCACGGAAATGAAAAGGCTGGCTCGTGATGAGACCCCCTTTCTCTTGTCTATGCCACCAAGAGCCACTACCCTGGCGTGGTGACCAGATGCTGGTAGTGTCATACTGCTAGATGCTCATGGACTTGATAGGTCGGCTCGTGATGAGACCTCCTATCCTCTAACCAGGTCTTGTCTTATTGTTTTTTATCTTTTTATTGCTCTTTCTCTCAAGAAGTTAGTTAAGGGACATTGCCCTGGCTTGGTGACCAGAAGTGACAATATTACCCACAAGTACTTTCACGGAAATGAGAAGGTTGGCTCGTGATGAGACCCCCTTTCTCTTGGCCATGCAACCAAGAACCACTACCCTGGCGTGGTAACCAGATGCTGGTAGTGTCATATTGTTAGGCACCCATGGACGTAATGAGTTGGCTCGTGATGAGACCCCCCATCCTTCAACTAGATCTGGATTTATTTTTTCTACGAGTCCCTTTGTTTCTTGCTGAGAAGCCTTTTATTGCTTTCTCGGGGATCCCTGGGTGAAGCATCTCAAGGTTTTATTCCTAGGCTTTTATTGTCAGCTATTTTTACCCTCCAAGCTTTTAGCCAATTCTTCCCACAAGGTAAGTTACAATCCCTAAATGATCAACCCTATGCCTAGACCAAGGTAACGGGATGGGTGAGCGGGAAATAAGATGGAAAGTGGTATGTGTGACGGGAACGGGCGATGGCTCTTCAGAAATCCCTCCAGTGGCAACTCAAAACCTATGGACATAGGTTTGCTAGGGCATCCTGTCATTCCCCCCCAGACATGGTCAAGTGGACAAGCATAAGATCCAAGCACCTGTTAGAAACAAAGGAATCAAATGCACATATTCAAAGGTTTTGAGGATCAGTGACACATACCATGATACCCGGACTCATTACCTCATGGAGCAAGAACCATCTCTGATGCTGGACCAAGCCGAAGGTGATGGATGCTGCTGCTGCTGCTGACAAGGTGAAGGTGCTGAAAGAGAGAAAAGATGGGCCCTCCAGGGCCATGCTCAAGTCGATCTGGCTCTCGGTACTCCATGTCTAGGATCTGTGGGCCTCAAGACATAATCTCCTAGTTATCCCTGAAAGTGGGGGATAACATCTGGCTCCAACTTGGGAACATGTGCTCACCATAGAGCGCATGAGAACCTCAACATCTCTGGCATAACTTGCAACCTGCTTGATCTCAATAGCAAACATCAGTAACCGTTTGGGGTGGTGATACCACCCCAACATACATATATATATAAGACTGAAATAAAGCAATCATAAGTGTGAATGTGAAGGAAAACTATTCTAACATGCAATGCAGATGATATAATACAATGAGTGCAAAAATGCCTACCTACTTACCTGCTGGTTGGATGTTAGGTATAGTCAAACGACCAATGAAACCAATCCAACAACGCCCCACAATACCTGCCTTTGTGCTTCATCATAGACCAAAACAAAGATAAATCAAGCACAAAAATGACGGTTAGAACATATATCCTATCATCGAAAGTCACAAAGTCTAACTCATGGAGGCGGGTGGGAGGGATAAAATCATGCCACGTTAATCTTTGAGGAAAGTGCTCAATTCACTTCAGGAAGGGGTCATGAAAAGTCCAAGGTTCAGAACACTAACTCAGAAGATCTGGAAACTGGCTACCTAGGACGTCCTCACGTTCTGAAGTCATGGAAGGGATTGACAAACATCTAGCAGACGATTGGCAAGTTCTTAAAGGAAAGTTGAAAAACTGAGAAGATAGACTTACTCTTGAAGTACTCAACCAACCCTCAAACTCTAGGGTTTGCCTTAGAGGAAACTCAATACAAAAGATTTAATTCCCAACTACACCTTCAATGATACAACAAGGTAAAGTAATAAGAGGTGGTTGGAGAAAGATGTCATGAGGATCCCTCTTTGGGCAAACATTGTTCTTACTCCTATCAAAACCTGAGCACAACGGTGGTTGATAATGATCTTCATAGAATAAATCCAAGTGCTCGGAGGAGTACTCATCAAAACCCTCAAGGTAAGACCGAAAATTGTCAGGAAAACATGGCACTAGGTCAACCTTGGGTGTTTGGGGAGCATCGGTAAATATATCATCCCCTTGTTGCCAAAAATCAAGGGTAATCTATCGTGATAACTGTGAAGGCAAAAGTTGGGATGATTCTCAATGTCGTAAATGGGGTCCATATCAAAACCAATTATATCCCATTTACATCTTCCAACATGTATGAACTCATCAATATCAATTATGTCAGTGTCAACATCATAACATGGAGGATTCAAAACATTCAAAGGCTCACCCATCTCCTCCTCTTTTCCCAAGCGATAAAACAAAGAATCATTAGAATCATGGATAGGAGGGTGACTTACAATGCTTGTTTCTTCTTGTGTAGGAGCTTCGAGGACTTGGGTATCTTCAACATGCATTACTGTCTTATCCTCATCAGTTGCCCCTTCATCTTTGATTGTACAGCAAGGAAGATCTACTTCGTTCAAGGCTTCTATTTCTCCTTCATTTTTTGAATCATGGAACAAGGTGTCATTAGCTTCCTGAGAAGGGAAGCAACTAACCTCATCGTCCTTTTGTTGTGCAGGAGAAATAGGCTCTTGGATGGCCTCATCAGAGAGAGGAGGGCATGTTGATACTTCGTCATTGGGTTCCGACTCCTCAACTGTGTCTTCAACAATCCTTTGTTGATCTGTGGTTTGTTCCCCTTCTTCTTGGAAATCAACAATGAAGTTCTCAAGGGCAAACAAACTTTCCCTACTAAGAGTACCCGAGGTGAAGAGGATCTTATCTCGGACAAGGAGATTGTCTCCTCGATTCTTGCAGCTATGCTGTAAGCTTCATCGAGCGTCCTTGGGGTCCTCTTATCAAGGGGAAAGCCCAAATGTGCCAAAAGTGCATGAGTAAAGAGATGGACAAGGTACTTCTCTTCGGGATGATGGCTTTCAGGAATTTGATACAACATGTTCTCAAATCTATCTTGGAAGTCTCTGATAGTTTCATCCTTAGCTTGCTTTATATGCTCGAGTTCTTCTAATAGTACTGGGATGTCTTCCAACTGGATACCCCATTTCTCGAGAAAGGTTTCCTCAAATTGCTCCATAGTCGTGATGCTGGCATCGGAAGGGTTGTCATACCACTCTTTAGCATTGCAACAAAGACCGACAGAGAAAAGTTTCATGACCACGTCCTCAACATAATCAGCGACAGGGTGGGATAGGAAGAAATTCCAGAAGTTTCTCATGTGATAGTCAGCTCTCTCTCTATCACCACCAGTGAATCCAGGGAGCAAATTTTTGTATTCAAAGGGCATTTGTTGAGGGTACCCCAGGATGTTACTCATGTCCAAAGGCTTGTAATTTTCTGGGTCCCATTGTGAAGTCATAGTTGGCTTCGTCATCAGTGGAGTCGCCAGATAATTTTCTTGAAATTATCAAAGGATAAGGGAAAACACCCTAAGTAGAGTCGCCATGTAAGCTTGTAAGATAAAGACTTCTAGAGGCAAGGCTTATCGAAAGGTGTCGTCTTGAGGAAGGTTTGACTCAGTGTCCTCGACAACGACGCCAAAATGTTATTGTACAGTTTGTAGTTAGGATAATAGATGAATGAAAAGAGATCAAACTGGCATAACTGAACCAATCCCACCCACTGTCACCTGGATGGGAAGGTTCTTTCTATTTAGGGAGGTAAGGCCCAGGGGAGATGTCCTCGGTGTCTCGGGGTTTTGAGAAGGCAAAGGGCTTAGAAAGGCTAAATGATAATAATCCCCCTCACAAGTCACCACCTGATCAGAAAGTCCGGCCTATAGCCAATAAAGATAACCGGAAGTAGTAACCAAGAAGTATCCCTGCCCGAGAACAAAGAAACAATAAAACTACACGTGCAAGCTTGCTTGCTGGTTAGTACTTCATATAATCGATGACTTTTCTGATAATAAGCAATTGAGCAATAAATATTGATGAAGTCAATGTTTGTACAATAGCAACGGTTACAATATCACTTCTCAATAAATGCTAAAGAAACTTGCTAATCAATGTAACAGATTAACACTTCATAGATAATGCCTTAACCAACCATTCAATTGCTTTAAAAGTAAAATGATAGCTGCACAAAGGTGTTTATAGCACAAGAAAGATGACGACAACACTAGGGTTAGTAGATTTAGTCTAGGCTAGGGTTAATATGGTTCGGGTTTGTTCAAAGGTATTGGAAGTTTGTGAGATCAAGTCACTCAACACATGTGGCCTTAGATCAGTGCGTTCCTAGGGTATATGGAGTCAAAAGGAGGACGCAAAGGCTGAAGGATCACGTGATAATGGTAAAACTAAGGACAAGAGAGTTAAACCTTGAGGTGTTGCTATGGCAAGGCCTCAAGGATGAAACCCTAGGGAAAATCGGCTCACCAAGGTGTAGGGGAACTAGGCCTTGGTGCGTTTTCTCCTTCCTTAGCTTAATGGCAACGACTAGCTTGAAGAATGGTTGATAAGAGGTAAGACAAGAAGGTTTGCAAGCAATGTGTTGCTAAAGCAAGGCTTTACTAGGCAAACCCTAGGGAAAATCAGCTCAACAAGGTGTAGAGGAACTAGGCCTTGGTGCGTTTTCTCCTTCTTAGCTCAACAAATAAGAAAAACGGCTAGCACGGAAGAAGATGGATGGAGTGTTGCTATGGCAAGGCTCTATCCTCTTCAACAATTCAAAAGACTAGAAAGAATGAATAGAGTGTTGCTAAGGCAAGGCTCTATCTCACTGAAGCAAATAAAATGGCTTAAAACCTTGGTAGGGACATGAGACAAGGACCTTCAATGTGTGCTTGTCACCTAAGGTTTGATTCAACAAATTATAATAACAAATGCAAGAAAATAACACTACAACCATTCAATCAAGAAGTTTTGCAGAAATTCACTTATATTTAACCAAGAAATCACATATCAAAACCCTAGTTGTAATACCTTCCACCGAGAGAAATGCCAAAATGGCAAGAAAAAGTCTTCCTTCAACAAGTGCGCCTCACAATTTCAGCCAATCACCCCAAAAATGGCGCAAATTTCAAACCTCACTAATGAGTGAGTGAAAGATGATGAAAAAATGAGAGTCAAAACCCTCAATTTATACAGTGCAATGACCTAAATTTACTTTTTAGGTCATGAAAAGGCTGACAAGGCCAAAATACTAAAATCATACTGTTTTACATTAAATGTTTGAAAATTAAACCCTAATCAAGCAATAGAGAGACGTCATCCCCTTTCTAGGGTGATGTTAGTCCCTTCCAGGGCAAATGCAGCCTCTTGGAGCAAAACGTTAGCCCTCCTTGGGCTTCTCCAAGCTGCCACACGTGCCAATACTGCCAATACTGCCTCCCAAGACGTCCATACTGCTGGGTGATGTCATGGGCTTCCTGGGAGATGTCTTGGGCCTTCCAAGGCCAATGTTCCTATGGAGAGGGTTCAACCCCCCTAGGTACAGGTCTGCTCAGCTGCCTCTGGTGGGTTCTTCTGGTCTTCCCTGGTACAAATGCTCTGCCCTGTCTCTGCCCCCTGCTGGGGTCTCAACATCCATCTGGTGGTCTCTTCAACCCCATGGAGGTCCGAATTGATCATCTCCCCATGTGTACCTGTCCGTCGGGCATGATCTTGCACATCAACAACTATGCCCTCCATGGGCTCATAAGTCACAGGGATCATAGCAATGTCAATCACATCTAATCATCAATTTTTATTAAACATGTGCATAAAACCCCTTTACCCTAGTCTAGTGCTCAAAGAGATTATACAAGTCTGCAATACAAGTATGGGGAAAGTGACAGAACGTCCTATTGGGCTAGTGTCTACTAGTAAAGGGATGTTTCTGGAAAAGATTAAATCCAAGTCATGCGGGTGGGTGAGGTGGATGGGGGGGGATGCCTGGGCAAAAGGTGCAGTGATAGCAGAGATGGCTTACCAGTGGGTGCCTCTGTGGAGGGTGAGCTGCACCTGTCATGGATGCAAATATTTCCAAGCCCATTCATGCCTTTTAATCTTCATTTTTTCTAAGATGCTAATCAAAGAACACTGCCCTGGCTTGGTGACCAGTGGTGGCAATGTTAGCCACAAACATTTCACGGAAATGAGAAGGCTGGCTCGTGATGAGACCCCCTTTCTATTGGCTATGCCACCAAGAGCCACTACCCTGGTGTGGTGACCAGATGCTGGTAGTGTCATACCGCTAGATGCTCATGGACCTAATAGGTCGGCTCGTGATGAGACCTCCTATCCTCTAACCAGGTCTTGTCTTATTGTTTTTAATCTTTTTATTGCTTTTTCTCTCAAGAAGTTAGTTAAGGGACATTGCCTTGGCTTGGTGACTAGAAGTGACAATGTTACCCACAAGTACTTTCATGAAAATGAGAATATTGGCTCGTGATGAGACCCCCTTTCTCTTGGCCATGCAACCAAAAGCCACTACCCTGGCATGGTAACTAGATGCTGGTAGTGTCATACTGTTAGGCACCCATGGACGTAATGAGTTGGCTCGTGATGAGACCCCCCATCCTTCAACTAGATCTTGATTTATTTTTTCTACGGGTCCCTCTGTTTCTTGCTGAGAAGCCATTTATTGCTTTCTCGGGGATCCCTGGGCGAAGCATCTCAAGGTTTTATTCTTAGGCTTTTATTGTCAACTATTTTTATCCCCAGGCCTTTAGCCAATTCTTCCCACAAGGTAAGTTACAACCCCTAAATGATCAACCCTATGCCTAGACCAAGGTAACGGGATGGGTGAGCGGGAAATAAGATGGAAAGTGGTATGTGTGACGGGAACGGGCGATGGCTCTTCAGAAATCCCTCCAGTGGCAACTTAAAACCTATGGACATAGGCTTGCTAGGGCATTCTTTCATTCCCCCCAGACATGGTCAAGTGGACAAGCATAAGATCCCAACACCCGTTAGAAACAAAGGAATCAAATGCACATATTCAAAGGTTTTGAGGATCAGAGTGACACATACCATGATACCCGAACTCATTACCTCATGGAGCAAGAACCATCTTTGATGCAGGACCAAGCCGAAGGTGATGGATGATGCTGCTGACAAGGTGAAGGTGCCGAAAGGGAGAAAAGATAGGCCCTCCAGGGCCATGCTCAAGTCGATCTGGCTCTCGGTACTCCATGTCTAGGATCTGTGGGCCTCGAGACATAATCTCCTAGTTATCCCTGAAAGTGGGGGATAACACTGTCATTACAACATATAGAGGCAGTATAAAGGCGCATAACAGTGCTGTCATAACAACATATATAGGCAGCATAAAAGGCACATAACAGTGATGTAATAACAACATATAGAGACAACATATCAGAAGCGCATATCAGTCAATTAGAGGCAGCTTCAACAACCCATATTAGAGCTGATATATCTTAGTCTTTGAAAGCAACTCGGATACATCTCTATCAACAAGGTCTCTTAGTTCTCTGTCAGGTCAGAGTTAACTTGGAAAGCTCTTTAAGAGCAGAGTTTTCATGGTCGATGTTTGTAAGTGATCTTACATTATTAATGCAATAAAGGAATATCATTTGCTGGGGTTTTTCTCCTTGTATATGGTTTCCCCAGGGTATATGTGTTGTTGATGTGCATGCTTACGTGTCTACATGATTATTGCTATTCAGTTATAATTCTATATTGTTGAAATGTATTAAGTTGGAATCAAAGTGTTGAAGAATTCAAAGAAATAATCCGCTTAAGAAATCGAGCTCAAAATTTAACACTCTGCCTGTGACTCAATTGGTGCAACTATTGGCTCCGGATCATCCAAAATTGGGCTATCACCCACTTGTTCTTCTTTGGGAACTTGATACGGTGCAAGTTGTTGTTCATCTTCAATAACATAGACTTCTTTCATTTCTGTAACAACCAATGGTTGAAGATCATCGAGTGGAGTTACCTTCACTAGTTGGTCTGGGACATGGATCAGAGGGAGTTCAGAAGCTGCAAGGTAATTTCTCTCTAACTTGATAGCGACAACTTGTGCTTCCTCTAGATTTCGAGGGTCTTCATTCCTGAGAAAAACACTTAAAATACTATCAAATGCGTCAAGATAATAAATCAAAGCAACAGATTTGTTAGGCCTTACTCTGTAAGGAATTTGATTATAAAATTTGGAAAAAACGAGCATTAAATTGGAAAACATTTTCACTTTCATGTTTTTTAATAATTGAAAAAACTATGGATAAGAAGAAAATGTCATGTGCATTTTCCCATCTCTCAATGAACTTCTCCTGGAAGGAATCCCATCCATCAATGGTGTTGTGATTTGGGTACCTTGGAAAGTGGTCTCCATGTGTTTATGAGTCTCTAAACACAAAGGGGGAGACTATTACCCTTTTACTTTACTTTATGATTCTAATTTCACTTTGACTTAGGAGATTTAAGTCAAAAGTGAAATAAGTCACTTAAGTCATTAAAGTGACAATTAATTCACAAAGTGGGTGAATTAATAGACATAAAGCAAACTAAGGAAAGTGGGTTTCCTAAGTGAGATTTAGGGATTAAATCTCACCCATTGATTAGACTTGCTAGATTGGATCTAGGCCATTGATCTTTTAGGGTTTGGCCAAAGGAGGCTAAAGGAGGGTATAGTGCATTTATGAGACTCATTCTTGACTTGAGAGGAGAGGAGAAGAGGAGGAGAAGCTCTTGGGTGCAAATCTTGAGGAGTAGAGGGGCATATGAAAAGCCATAGCTTGGGTCTAGTTCACCATGGGGAGCAAGCCATGGAGTATGGCCTTCTTCTTCTTTGTGGGCGCATATATCTACTAGAGGGCGCAAGTGCTTGTGGAGGTGCGCATCCTGAGGAGATGAGACACATCAAGCAAAGGTTGGGCACTCCTTGTGGATGGTTCCATCTTGTTGAGGAGAGGAGTTCTTGATAGTAGATGAAGGGCGCATAGCAAGGGAGGATACATTACATTATGGAGTTATTGCTTGAGTAGGGGCGCATTCTTGGAGGGAAGGCACATCAAGCAAAGGGTGAGTGCTTACCTTGGTGGGTTTGATCTTGTTGAGAGGAGGCACACTTCATGGGAGATTGAGAGTGCTTGGTAAGGGAGAAACTATCACCTTGTTGAGTTTTGCATGAGGAGGGGGCGCACTTGAGGAGAGGGGCGCACCATCATCTTGTGGGAGGCTTACTTGAGAGGAGGAGGCTACTACAAGGGCAAGGCAAAGGCAAGCAAGAGTTCAAAGGTCAAGCAAGAGCAAAGGCAAAGCAAAGGCATTAGGATAAAGATAAAGGCAAGCAAAGGAAGAAAGGCACACCAAGGAAAGGGGTGCCTTACTTCACAAGGCTTGTAGGGAGGTCTTCAAGGAACTCCAAGGCATCCGAGAGTGGTTGCTATTGTACCGGGTTCACTTGTATATGTTTCCTGTGTTGTACATTTTGCTTTGAGGCCTTCTATATATATCTGCTCCAAACTGGTTTTCCCCATGGAGGGGTTTTTCCAGGGTCATGTTGACCAAAAACATATGTGTCAATTTCATGCATGCTTAGAAGTGTAGATCATCATTTTAAAGTTAAAAGATCTAGAGGTAGTGTTATTTGTTTTGATGTATATTGCATGTGCTAACATTGAGTAAAGAAAACACTTGCAAGGGCACCTCAAAAGGACACTTAACCATCAAAATATTGATCCGGATTTATGCAGGAACACAATGAAATACAGAAATACACATAAACGCAGAGTTGCAGCGGAAATAAACTTCATTTCATTAACAACAAATGACTGAAATATGCTTACAGACAGAATGAAAATAAAATATCTAGGGCACTGGTAGCTTATCTTTGAGAAGAGATGTGGCAGCTACTGGCCTTTGAACTCTGTGTTACAATGAGGCTCGAAGGCCTATGTATTATTGGGAAACAATGGAAAACCCTAAACATCCAAAACCTAACACTAGGAGATGAAACGCCAGAATATGGGCCCCGTCGGGGTAAATTGGTACATCAATTTCCCGGGGTTGTAACTTTGGCATACTATCTCCGTTTGATGCACATGATACATCGTTAGAAAGATCTATCTGAGGACTACACTGTCGACAATGAATATCAAGTCTAAAATAGACTCACATAGGCCAAAACAAAGTCATATTTGTCGGAGCATTTGATGCCAAAAAACGTCGTTTAGGGCCTCGAAAAGGCTCCGGAAGTTCAGGACCCGAAAAACTGCTAAAAATAGTAAATTGTGCTACAATTAAGGAAACTGAAAAATTGAAAGAAACAATAGTGTGGGTCCAAGTGGAATAGGCGGGTGGCCACCAATATCCACTTGGATCATTCCTCCCCCCTTAGGAAGCAATGGCCCCCATTGTGTTGAGTTCCTCCATGAGATGAGGAAACTTCTGCTGAACTTGGTCCCTGGTGAGCCACTTGCCCTGGTGAAGGAGTTGGCCTGCTTTGACAACTCGATATAGCTGGATCCTCTGCTGGCAGGTGTTCTTGATCTGTGTGTCCATAATCTTGTTCCATGCAATCTGGGTTTAACTCTGTTGGTGTGAGTTGTTCTGCCATGTCGGATGTGTCCAATAGAGGTGGAAAGTAGGGCCGAAGGCAGTCCACATTGAACACTGGGTGCAGACCAAGGAATGGTGGAATACTGAGCTCAAAGGCATTGTCTCCTACAGCCTTGGTGATGGTGTATGGCCCATATCCGAGCGAGCGAATCTTGCGGCAGGGTCCAGCGAGGCGCTCCTTTTGCAAATGTAGCCACACTTTGTCGCCCACCTGGAAGTTGTGTGGCACCTAATGTTGATCATGTCGCTGCTTGTACTTAGCATTGGCTCTGTCCAAGATGTCATGAACCTGTTGGCGGATGTGCTGAATGCACTCTATGAAGCTTTTTGCCTTGTCAGCCTCAGACTGGACATGGGCTGAATCTGCCTGAGTAGCCGCAAATGGCATGGCTACGTCAATGGGACATAGTGGCTGGAATCCCAAGCCCACCTGAAAGGGGCTGTGGCTGGTTGAGCTATGGAGAGCCCGGTTGTAGCTGTGTTGTACATAGGGGAGGCTCTCATCCCATGTGCGTGGATGCTTTGAGTTGTACATGCG
>ML812281.1:262802-288867 GCA_009831015.1 Picea engelmannii
TGTACCCACACTCGTTCAAAGAAGAGTTTAGCAGTGGCTTCTGCTGTGATATTCTTCTTGCAGGCCATCATAATGGACATCTTCGAGAATCTGTCGACGACCACAAAAACACAGTCATTGCCATGCTTAGTAGAAGGAAGGCCTGACATGTAATCCATGGAGATGGATTCCCAAGGTCGATTAGGGGTAGGCAACGGAGTATAGAGGCCTTGCTTCTTGATGGTCGATTTGGCAATGGCGCAAGCAGTGTAGGACTTGATGTACTTCTCGACACCCTGTCGAAGGTTTGGCCAATAGAAATACTTTTGCAGTATTGCCACGGTTTTCTCGACCCTGAAATGCCAACGACCCAACTGTAGTGCGCCTCCCAAATCATCTTGGCACGCTCGCTTGAAGGAACACAAAGGTGTCGCAGGTGACGTAGCAGGGCATCCTAGAGGTGAAAATTAGGAACTTGCTTACCCTCCAAGAGCGTATTATATGTGTGGTCGAATTCTGGATCACTTTTGTAGAGAAGCGGCGAATCGGAAGTTTCGTGCCCATAAGAGTTGAGCACCGTGGTTAGCGCCATGATAGGTGCATCCTTTCTTGTACTTAATGTTCAAATGAAACTGTTGCAGGTATGTGGACCACTTCTGATGGCGATCGTTTTGCAACTTCCCTTGTGTCTGTATGAACTGCAAGGGTCAGTGGTCTGTGTGGATCACTGTTTCCTTTCCCAAAATGTAATGCTTCCATTGTCGGCAAGCCTGCACAATGGAATACATCTCTTTGTCATAAGTGGGATACTTCCAGACTGTGTCGGAAAGTGTCTCACTGTGATATGCCACTGGATGCCCCTGTTGAGTAAGGACCGCCCCAATAGCATAGTCAGAGGCATCTGTCTCGATCTCAAATGGTTGTTGCAAGTCTGGTAATGTGAGCACTGGTGCAAAGCAGAGGCAATGCTTCAACTCTTCGAACGCCTTCTGTTGAGATTCAAACCAAAATAATTTTGCTTTCACTCTTCCCTTGGTGACTTGATTCAAGGGCCAAGTGATATGAGAGAATCCCAACACGAACCTGCGGTAGAAATTGGCAAGACCCAAAAATCTATGGAGCTCTCTTAGGGTGGTTGGGGGTGGCCAATGCCAAATGACTTGGATCTTGGCTGGATCCACATGCACCCCCCGGTCATCAATAATGTATCCCAGATACTGAACCTGGGTCATGCCAAAAGTGCACTTCTCGAAATTGGCACACAACTTTTGTTGCCGCAGTGTTTGGAGGACCTGTCGGATGTGGTGGAGGTGCTCTTCCCAAGTCTGGCTGAAGATCAAAATGTCATCCAAGTACACCACTACAAATGAGTTGGTGAATGGTCGCAAGATGTCGTCCATTAGCCTCATGAAGGTTGTAGGGGCATTCGTCAACCCGAAAGGCATGACCAACCATTCGAAAAGGCCCTCCTTGGATTTGAAGGCAATCTTCCACACATCAGAGGCTTCGATTGGTACCTGGTGATACCCAGACTTCAAGTCGATCTTGCTGAAATATTGCCCCCTTGTGTTGGTCCAGAAGGTCATCAATCCGTGGGATCTGGTACGTATTCCGGACAATGATCTTGTTCAACACTTGATAGTCAATGCAGAGTCTCCAAGTCCCATCCTTCTTCTGCAACAACACGATTGGGCTCCCACAGGGCGATGAACTCGACCGGATGTGACCTTTCTGCAACAACTCCTAAATTTGCCTCTTGATTTCGTCATTCTCCAGAATAGAGCGCCGATAGATTGGTTTATTGGGCAGCAACGCACCCGGGGTTAGATCGATGGGGTGCTTGACCTGGGTGTGTAGAGGCACCCCTGCGAGGGAGGTGAAGATGTCCTCGTACTCCTCCACGACCTTATCCATCTGTTGCTGTCGTGCAGAGGGGCCCTGTTTGGAGGTTGAGGCCACAATTTTCTTCTTGCCTTGCGAGCGGATCATCAGGAAAACAAATTTCGTGGTTTTGGCAATGAGCTTACTGCATTGTTTTGCAGTAACCAAAGAGGTGGATGTAGGCGGTGCTATTTCCGGTATCCTGTACAACTTATTGCCCAAAGTAATAATAAAAGAACGTGGCCTAGACTCATATACAACATGTCTCTTCCACAAGTATGGTTGGCCTAATAATACATCGAAAACCTCAAGAGGAGCTATGCCACATAATACCTCATCTGTGAAGGGCTTGATGCTGTAGGGAAGGCGACATTGCTGGCTGACGCGGAGGTCCCGTCCTTGGTGCAGCCACCCGATGCTGTATGGTTGTGGGTGTGCTGTGGTCGGCAAGCCCAGTCATTTCACGACCTCTACTGAGATGAGGTTCTTCTGGCTCCCGCTGTCGACAATGAATTGCAACGGGGAACCCTTTACCCACATCTGGGAATGGAAGAGGCGCTCTGCCTCCTCTGGATCTTCGTGGTGGCAACAGTGGCGTTGGGCTCTGCATCGATAATCTGCTTCCCCCTGTCATTCCCCTTGTTGGGTTCTGATTCAGAGTCGGAGCCTGCATCCGATTCAGAAGCCTTGAACTCCACTACTAGTGACTGCTTGGCTCGACACTCACTTTTGTTGTGAGTGGAGCTCTTATGGAACTCACACCACTTCCCCATGTCCTTTTTTGGCTTCATGGCGTTGTTCTTTGTTTGCGGCTTTGGCGGGTTGTCCTGGGCCACCCCGCCTTGGCTTGGTCCTTTGTTCGGCGGCTTGGGGGTACCTTTCCCTTGCTTCTGATTCGCAGACCCAAAGTCTTGCTTCTTCTGTTTGAACTTCTGCTCAATCTTGGCAGCATACTGGTATGCCGCACCAAGCGAGGAGACGTTGAGGAACTCCATTTCCTCCTGAATGTATCTATTCAGACAACTGCGGTACTTTAACACCAAATGTTTCTCCGAATCTTTGATACCCAACTTTGTGCGTAGGGTATGAAACAAATTCGTCTACTTATGCACATCTTGGTCCCTTTGCTACCGCAGCGTAGTCCATTTTATGTATTTGTCCTCATAGCTCCCCATGGGATAATATTGTTCCTTGATGGTGTCTCGGAAAGAATTCCAAGTGGGTGCGACCGAGAATAGAGAGGGTTCCCCCAAAGCTCTGTTGCTTCCAGTAGTTTTCCCACCAGTCCTTGACATGGGGGGAGACTTTAAGGAGTGAAAAAATAATCCTTTCTCGGTCGGAAAAGTCATGAATCGAGAAATATCCTTCTAACAGATTCAACTATCTATCTACAACATCTACATCTATTTGTCCCTCAAATATGGGAATGCCAAAGTTTACTTGTACCTTAAAAGGAGTGGCGCCTCCAGAGTGGCTGCTGGATGTAGATGCGTTGCCAGTGGGCAGCCGTTGAAGGATCTGGGCAAAGTTGTCCATCATCGCGTTCCTTTGTTTCTCGAGGGCCTCCTCGAGCAATAATTTGATAGGATCTCCCACTCTCTCATCTTTCTTTTCTTCCCCCATGGGCGGTCGTCAGGGTTTACGAGGCTGATCTTGCAACGGTTCAACCAGATCGAGCCCTAACTCCTTATACCCCGCCCTCGTTGTGGACATGCAAAGAAGGATCGAGAAAGAGCAGACTGCTCTGATACCACTGATCCGGATTTATGCAGGAACACAATGAAATACATAAATACGCATAAACGTAGAGATGCAGCGGAAATAAAACTTCATTTCATTAACAACAAATGACTGAAATATGCTTACAGACAGAATTGAAATAAAATAGCTAGGGCGCTGGTAGCTTATCTCTGAGAAGAGATGTGGCGGCTATAGGCCTCTGAACTCTATGTTACAATGAGGCTCGAAGGCCTATATATTATTGAGAAACAATGGAAAACCCTAAACATCAAAAAACCTAACCCTAGGATATGAAACGCCAGAATATGGGCCTCGTCGGGGTAAATTGGTACATCAATTTCTCGGGGTCGTAACTTTGGCATACTATCTCCGTTTGACGCACATGATACATCGTTAGAAAGATCTATCCGAGGACTACACTGTTGACAACGAATATTGAGTTCGAAATAGACTCATGTCAATCGGAGCATTTGATGCCAAAAAACGTTGTTTAGGGCCTCAAAACAGCTCTGGAAGTTCAGGGCCTGAAAAACTGCTAAAAATATTAAATTGTGCTACAATTAAGGAAACTGAAAAACTAAAAGAAACAATGGTGTGGGTCCAAGTGGAATAGGTGGGTGGCCACCAATATCCACTTGGATCAAATATTGAGTAGAAAGTTGGTGAGTGTTTGCTGTCCTAAAACAACATCAAGGGACAACCACAAAGTAGAAACTTAGAGCCAAACTAAGGTCAAAGACAAACCTTAGTTGGGAGCCTCATAGGACCTCAAAAAATCTACATGGTATCAGAGCCAATGGTGGCTTAGACTTGATGATTTTTGAGCATTTTCGTGGACAGTTCAGGGCAGATTTTGGACAGATTGTTGACAAAGTTTGTGGACAACTTGTGGTCAGATTTGTTGGATAGTTCAGGGCTGACTTTTGACACTTTTGGACAACCTCTTTTCACACCTGCGTGGACAGGAGTGAGGCTGTATTTCACGACCCATTTTCACACCTATATTGCTAGGAGTGAGGTTGGTGTTCGCTTGCCTCTTTTCACACCTGTGTTGACAGGAGTGAGACAACGTTCCTTTGCAGTTGGAGCATCAGTTGGAGTGCAGTTTGGTAGTCATGTCAGCATCTCAGATGCGTGCAGAGGATAGGCTAGCTGGAGCGAGCAACTGGTCGCATTGGAAGGCGAGGATTGTCTTTGTCTTGGAGGACCTCGAACTATGGAATTTAGTTGAGGCGCCTGTGGCTGTTCCTCCTGCTACTGCTCCCATCTTGTTAGCAGAGTTCAAGAAGAGGAACAACAAGGCAAAGAGGACAATATGTGATTTAGTGAGGGATCACACCATTCCCCACTTGACTGGGAAATCTTTGGCATATGAGATGTGGGCATCTCTATGTAAGCTTTATTAGAGCTCTAATGAGAACTGAAAGATGGTTCTTCATGATCGACTGAGGGGCATTCGCATGCTCCAAGATGAGTCGGTTACTTCTTTCCTTGGTCGATACGCCCATATCAGAGACGAGCTTGGAGCCGTTGGAGAGGCGGTGTAACCCAATTCTATGGTGAGGACAACCTTAAACAACTTCACCAAACCATGGGGTTCATTCGTTCGTGGCATTGTTGCCAGGGAGGTCATGCCCGCATGGGAGAGGATGTGGGATTACTTCGTTCAAGACGAGACTAGACTTGTGGCAGAGGCTTCTGGATAACATCAACAACAAACAGTGCAGGGTGATGAGGATCATGCTCTTTGGACAAAGGGCAAGAAGAAGACCGACTGAGGAGGTCGGGAGGGTCCCAAGTTTTGGGCCCCACCACGGGGAGGAGAGAGTAGTAGTGGGCAGAAGAGAGACATGAGCACAATGAGATGCCTTGCTTGTGGAGAGATGGGTCACTATGCATGACAATGTCTCAAGAAGAAGGAGAAGCAACAGGATGTTTCAGTAGCGACAACAGAGGAGCTTGAGTTCGATACACAGTTTGCGAGGGAGTGTGCATTCACCAGTTTTTTGTCAGTTGTTACACCATCCAACATTAGATGGGGAGACAGAGTTGAGGATGACCTACTGACTCATAGTAGTGATTCAGAGGGAGATCAGACTCGGTTTCCTTGGACACCATCAACAGGGGTGACTGGTCCACCCAGGACAACTTCAGTTTCAGAGTTGTCGAGACAGAGGGTTGGTGCAGGGGCTTCAGAGCATCAGAGATTGATGAGGAGGAGCGACAGGGCACCACGAAGGCTTGAGCCTCACTTGGCTATAGAGACGGGCAGATCAGTGTCTGGATCCACTTCAGGTGGAAGCTACTTGGCGAGAAGCCAAGTTGAGGATCTTGGTGAGATGCCGAGAACCAGGTACTGTTGGTGAGATACCAAGAGGGGGTGACTCTTGGTGAGATGCCAAGAGTGTGACTCTTGGTGAGATGCCAAGAGTAGCGACCGTTGGCGAGATGCCAGGAGGTAGATATCCTTGGTGGGAGACCAAGGTGGAGATCTTTGGTTTGATACCAAGTTCTAGGTGATCTTGGATAGGTGGAGAGACACTTCCATCTATAGATCACACAGATTGAGCAGATCTGTGATAGAGACTACTTTCGTTGATTAGGGTACAACCATACTCACCGAGTATATGCCAGGAGGCAACCATGTCCACTATAGGGATGATATTGGTGGTGACAGGCACTTTCCTTGGTAAGAGGGAGTGTTGAGATTTGGGTACCTTGGAAAGTGGCCCCCATGTGTTTGTGAGTCTCTAAACACAAAGGGGGAGACTATTACCCTTGTACTTTACTTTATGATTCTAATTTCTCTTTGACTTAGGAGATTTATGTCAAAAGTGAAATATGTCACTTAAGTCATTAAAGTGACAATTAATTCACAAAGTGGGTGAATTAATAGACATAAAGCAAACTAAGGAAAGTGGGTTTCCTAAGTGAGATTTAGGGATTGAATCTCACCAATTGATTAGACTTGGCTAGATTGGATCTAGGCCATTGATCTTTTAAGGTTTGGCTAAAGGAGGCTAAAGGAGGGTATAGTGCATTTATGAGACTCATTCTTGACTTGAGAGGAGAGGAGAAGAGGAGGAGAATCTCTTGGGTGCAAATCTTGAGGAGAAGAGGGCACATGAGGTTGAGAGCATAGGAGAAGCCATAGCTTGGGTCTAGTTCACCATGGAGAGCAAGCCATGGAGTATGGGATTCTTCTTCCTTGTGGGTGCATATATCTAGTAGAGGGTGCAACTGCTTGTGGAGGCGCACATCTTGAGGAGAAGAGGCGCATCAAGCAAAGGTTGGGCACTCCTTGTGGATGGTTCCATCTCGTTGAGGAGAGGAGTTCTTGATAGTAGATGGAGGGCGCATAGCAAGGTAGGATACATTCCATTTATCGAGTTATTGCTTGAATAGGGGCGCATTCTTGGAGGGAAGGCGCATCAAGCAAAGGGAGAGCACTTACCTTGGTGGGTTTCATCTTGTTGAGAGGAGGCGCACTTCATGGGAGATCGAGGGTGCTTGGCAAGGGAGAAACTATCACCTTATTGAGTTTTGCATGAGGAGGGGGTGCACTTGAGGAGAGGGGCACACCATCATCTTGTGGGAGGCTTACTTGAGAAGAGGCGGCTACTACAAGGGCAAGGCAAAGGCAAGCAAGAGTTCAAAGGTCAAGCAAGAGCAAAGGCAAAGCAAAGGCTTCAGGATAAAGACAACGACAAGCAAAGGAAGAAAGGCACACCAAGGCAAGGGGCGCCTTACTTCACAAGGCTTGTGGGGAGGTCTTCAAGGAACTCCAAGGTATCCGAGAGTGGTTGCTATTGTACAAGGTTCACTTGTATGTGTTTCTTGTGTTGTACATTTTGCTTTCAGGCCTTCTATATATATATCTGCTCCAAGCTGGTTTTCCCCATGGGGGGTGTTTTTCCAGGGTCATGTTGACCAAAAACATGTGTCAATTTCATGCATGCTTAGAAGTGTAGATCAACATTTTAAAGTTAAAAGATCTAGAGGTAGTGTTATTTGTTTTGATGTATATTGCATGTGCTAACATTGAGTAAAGAAAACACTTGCAAGGGCACCTCAAAAGGACACTTAACCATCTAAATATTGAGCAGAAAGTTGGTGACTGTTTGCTGTCCTAAAACAGCAGCAAGGGACAGCCACAAAGTTGAAACTTAGAGCCAAACTAAGGTCAAAGACAAATCTTAGTTGGCAGCCTCATATGACCTCAAAAAATCTACAAATGGAAGCATCGGGAAGGGACTTGTACCATGCTCATGCCTCCACCTCGAGGGTCGTCACAAACATCCTCATGTTCCACCTCAAAATTGTCCACCACTTGAAAAATTTTAGCCAAGTGATCCTCAACTGATTCTCCCAACCTCCGTGCAAACAAAGGTATGCGTTTAAGCCATTTATGTGCAGGTAAGTCATGGGGATAGTCGGAGAATGCAACAAAATTTAGTGGGTCAAAAGCATAAAATCTTCACCTTACTGGTGGCCTCACAGCTGCATCCATATTGTTAGTCTCAAATAGATAAAAGCACAACTGCTACGCTACTACTAGCTCCAGATGGAAATAAAACGAAATATGAAGAGGTCGAAGACACACTCACCATAGTGCTCGTCGAAAAAGAACTTACCTAAGAACTCATACGCTTACCAACTTCGAGAGGAGTTCTTGGTGAAGGGATAGTCTTGTTCCGAGGAAAAATGTTAGGGTTTGTTGAAGCTCAGAACTAGACCTTGTGAGAGAATCGAAACCGAAATATCTTCTTGTGTAAGTCCCCTTGTGGAGTCGTCCATGTATCCTGTGGTGTCGCCAGGTGAGTTAGAAAAAATAAAACAATCAAAGTAAAATCTCCCCAATGCCCTAGCAACGACGCCAATTTGTTAGCACAAATTTCCACCCTCCAATTGAGCTGATATAGCCTGTTATTACAGCAATGAAAATTTGGCTAATTGGAGTAAAGCCCCAAATTGTCACGGGCTAGACCCCTCTCTGTTTGGGCTAGTGCTTGCTAGTCTCAGGGGGGAGTCCCTAGGCACCCCTGGTACCTTGCTACTGTCTTTTATGACTGATTTTCTGCGTGTAAACTCAAAAAAAGGTGCTGTTATGTCTTGGACAGTGTGCTAAAACTGTCCAAAACACTTGAAAATGATAGTTTTTTCACTTGGAAGGATCTTGCAAGGTTAGCACAATGAATATAGAATAGAAATAGAAAATTAAACCTTGATTGGGGAATTTCGTCCTATTTTTTAGGGATTCCTTAATTTTTAGGAAATTATCGTTTAAAAGCAAATCAAGAGGAATTTTAGGAATCTGATGCATGGAAAGTGAGAGGAATAGAGTGAGAAAAATTAGCCTTGAGTGGCTATACTTTCTCTAGAAAATGCCACTTCATTGATGCGCCACCTCATTAGCTTAATTAATTTCTCATTAAATGCATAATCCTTGGAAAATGCACCCTTGGTCAATTGATGCAACGTAGGTGCCACATCACCCTAAAACTCTACCACATGTCGGAATTTGAGCTTTGCACTTGTCTTTGATGGAGATGACAACGATTGCTAAAAATAGAAATTTCCAAAAATAGCCATCTGTTCCCAAAAATTTAAAACTTGTCTAAATTGACCCAAACTCTCCACAAATGCTCAGAATGACTAGGAGACCACCATCATATGTTTACTGCTAAAAATAGAAAGTCCTCGCATGTCCATGATATTATACTCATTGGATTCAATTTTTCGCATGGAATCTGAATCCACAATCAGAATCGACATGCGAGCCCTCGTTCTCAACCTGCTAAAAATAGAAATATGTGCCAAATCAACTTGTAAAAGGTCCAAAAGACTCGGAGTGTCTCAAGAATCAATAATATGTGCTCAAAATCTGAATCTAGGGCCTAGAGCTCAAACTGCTAAAAATAGAAAATTCTTGCATGTCGCCCGAAAAAGTGCTATCAAGCCTATATTCATGCAAGGACCATCCTTGTACGCTCATAATTGCTCCAAACTGTCAAGAGACCCACTCAAACCGTGTTTCCTAAAAAGTAGTAACACCTGTGGTGTGTAGACATCTCTCTCAAATGCATGGGAAACCAAGCTAACTCTGACTCTGAACAAAATAACCTTGTACCGATCCGATCATATGCCTGCCTCTGATGGGAACCAACCTCTTTCTCAACACAAGTGCTAAACTTTGGGAGAATCTCAGATTGCCAGCCAAAATAGTGCATGTTGGCTCTTAACTCGCAGTATTTTCAAGGGTGAAAATCTAGGGATTAACAACACGTTATGGGTTATTTATGGTTAAATGTTCTTTTGGCCTCTGCGTTTTGAATTTGAAGTTGAGCTACTTGAAGCTTTGTACAAGGCATGTGAAATTCTTGTGATAGAAGAGGGTAGATATAATCTTACCGTTTTTAGATGGATCAGTTAGAGGAAGAATTGCTTGAGACAAGAAGCCAAGTACAACCTATTCCCCAATCCAAAGGTGACTGTCATGAGATCCTTGAGCAAATGACAAGTTACTTGTATAAGGTGCCTAAGTTGCTTTCTCAAATAACATAGGATGCAATGCACCCATTAATAGATGCCTTGATCACTCCAAAACTCATGAGACATCATGATAATGATGTGTTACTTTTGGTGACAACCTGCCTTAGCAAAATCATCCAAATTACCGCACCAAAGGCCCCGTATCATAATGATGTGTTGAAGGATATATTTTGTTTAATCATCATGATTCACAACCTCTCCTGGGTTGGATGACATAAATAGCCCCCTGTTCAAAAGGATGACCATATAGGAGAATGTTGCAATGGCTAGGCCCTGTGTTATATGTTGGATCTTGGATTGTGACAAACCAATCCTCAAAATGTTTCACTTTTTCTTCTCTATTATAACCAAATCCCAACTAGAATTTATGTTTACATTGATGCAAGCTATCATGACCACTGTGTTGGAGGAGTTTGAAGATGTTTTTGAACAATTGTCAGCCTAAATGTTAGCTCTCTCTAAAAAGGAAAAAGAGGGATTTTCTTCACTAGTTAATGGACTTGCTAAGAATGTAATGAAGCAATGTGCAAGCAAGCTTGAACCTTATAAGAATCACGATATCGCTTCAACAATATCAAGGGAGGAAGATACTAAAGGTAGCCAAGTATCAGATGAAGCAAAGAACATTGAATTTTTGTCTTTTCTATGCAGGTCTAATGAAAGAATTGAAGAGGTCTCCATGCAGAAGAGAACCAATAGATATATGCCACCACACTAACGTAGTCATACACCAAATCCAAAATCTAGGAAAATTTTAGAAAATAGGTGTTACAATGCAAGGATATATGAGTTTCGGGTAAAAAATGCAAGACCAAAAAACTGCATAACTACAAAAATCAAGAGTGATGAGAAAGAAGATATTTCCATCCTTGAATTAGACAAAGGAGGGAGAGAGAATACTGTAGATGATGATGAAGAAGCCATGCTGAAAACATCTTTAGCAAATATGACAGTTATCAAGAGTGATGAGAAAGAAGATATTGTCATCCTTGAATTAGACGGAGGGACCGGGAATACTGTAGATGATGATGAAGAAGCCATGCTGAAGACATCTTTAGCAAATATGACAGTCATAGAAAAATCTCAAACTATGAAATCAAAAAAGTATGAAGAAGACTTGCCCAAAATATCATTGATGGAAATGGCAAGAAACCTACAACCTCAGTCCTTGAAATTGAAGGGGTTAGTGAAAAATACAGACGTAATCATACTTGTGGACTCTAGGGGTATTCACAACCTCATTGATATCAATCTTTCAGAGGTATTGAATCTCTTTGTATTGGTTTTTTAAAAATCAGTTGAACTAGAATCGAAACTGATTGGTTTGGTCAACCAAAACTACAGGCCAGTCAAATGAGCCTTCAAACCGGTTTGGGGATCGGATTTGTACTGTATTGACCGGTTCAGTATGGAACCAGTCCAAACTGGTTGGTTTGGCCGAGTCTATAACGAATCGTTTACCTACAAGCCATGGCAAGTTTGGGAAAAATAAACTCATTTTTACTAAAATTAAAACCTAAAGCTAGACTTCCCCACCCTTTAAGCCCTAAAGTAATATTATATAGAGAACCCCTCCCCCCCTCTATTTGCTTCACACCTATCTCATTGAGCATTTGGAGTTTGTGGAACTGCATTGAAGAGTTGTGATTTAGAGTGAGCTTGGAGCTTGTTTGGCAATCCTTGTGAGCTATTTGCGACATATTTGGCATCTAAATTAGGAAACTACAACCCATCTACAAATTTGGTGTTATTTTTCTTTAAAACTCAACAAACTAATTTACTGTTCTTCAATAGATTTTTATACCCAGATCTAGAACAACAACAAATTCTAAATCTGATCTATAAACAGAAATATATTGAGTTAAATAACTTGCAATGCACAGCGGATGAAAATCAGAAATCTATCACACACATTAACACCAGAAAATTTTACCCTGGAAACCCCAACTCCGGGGAAAACTAGCAACGAGGGTTTATTAATCTTCAGCTTCAGCTTCAGCAAATCAGAAATAAATACAACAGTGCCAAACCTGGCAACTTCACCACAAAGAATTTTCCTTGGTTATGAGTAGATCTGAGCCAATGGCTTTGAGTCTCGACCCCCTCTACCTCATGGTTCTGTTGTTCTGCAAGTGGATACGCTGCAGATGCGGCTGTAGCATCTCACGGCTGTTAAATTTGGTAGCATTGCCAGTCATTTTCCAATGAGAGGCCATGTGGGCCACCCTAAGGCTAGCCAAGCAGATTTGGAGAATCAATCAGTCTTGTGATGTATTGAAAAAAGCAGGGGGAACGTATAACCTCTGTGAGTCAAGCCAAAAGTCAGGACGAACGACATGCTATATGATCTTGTGAGTCTAGCCAAGGCAAAGGTAGAAGCCTTGTAAGTCTAAGACAAAAGTCAAGATGTAAGTCTAATGCAAAAGTCAGGGGGAACATACAACCTCTGTGAGCATAGACAGTCTAGTGCAAAAGTTAGGGGGGAACGTACAACCTCTGTGAGCATAGACAAACTAGTGCAAAAGTCAGGGGGAACGTACAACCTCTGTGAGCTTAGTCAAGCCTTGTGAGCCATGAGCAAAAGTCAAGGCATCTAGCAAAAGTCAGGTTGAATGTACAATTCCTATGAGCTAGAAACAAACAATCTTCCTTATGCAAATAATGTAAATGTATTGATCTAGTGCGTTGGCACGTGTAACATTATCCACCATGAAAAGAAATTCGAGTTGCCTAACTCAAGTTGTAAAAGTCGAGTTGCATGTCTAGTTTGAGTTGTCAAACTCAAGTTGTAAAAGTTGAGTTGCATGTCTAGTTTGAATTGTCAAACTCAAGTTGTAAAAGTCAAGTTGCATGTCTATTTCGAGTTGTCAAACTCAAGTTGACAAAGTCGAGTTGCATGTCCAGTTGCATGTCAAGTTGGCAAGTCGAGTTGCATGTCAAGTTGGCAAGTCGAGCTGCATGTCATACTGGCATTTCGAGTCTCAAGTCCAATGGCAAGGGCGAGTTCTTATGCCATGCAACATCAAGTCTCAAGGACGAGTTTTCATGCCATGCAAAGTCAAGTTACAATTCCAGTTGAGTTGTGAAGTCCAGTCTAAAGGCAAGTTGTAAACACATGCATTCTATTCCTAATTCGAGTTTACTCTTCTCTCCCTCCCGCGCCTATTATATACAGAGTTCGATCCCTCTTCATCACTCACTTGTTATGCAGCACAAGAGTGGAGGGAAGGAGACCGTTTGCAGGTGAACGAGAGTGGGCAGCCTATGAGTCTGCTGTCTATTATTCTCACAGTGAGAAAGGGCAGCGCTGGAGTTAATTTATTGCAGTTGATATACACAGTTGCAAAGGCAGCAAAGTATAATTTACTGTGTAAAAGGGCAGCAAATGATTTTTGCTAGTAGTGCTGGTTTATAACAGCAGTAAGGGACAACAAAACATTTCGTTGTTTGCTGGTCATACACTCAAGTATTTTTCATGGTGGTTTATTGTATATGATCTTACATATTATTTGCAAATAAAGGAAGATTGTTTGCTGGAGTTTTCTCCTTTCTTGGGTTTCTCCAGGGTAAATTCTTGTGCATGTGTGAGATTCTATTTGAGTACTTATTCTACTACTATTCATCATTTCAAGTGTCCATCTTTTGTTGGTTGAAAGATCAAGTTTTATTTAAAGTGTTGAAGAAATTAAAGAAATAATCCGCATATTTCTGTCCAAGCTGAGGATAGGCTTGAAGGAGCTTCCAACTTCAATGTGTGGAAGCTCAGGATTATGAATATCTTACAGGAGCATGATCTTGAGTAGTATGTGACCTCAATGATGGAGGAACTCACCTTTAATGCAGGAAGAGTGGCCTTCAGGAAGAATCAAGCAAAGGCCAAGCAAATTATCTTTGACCGAGCCAAAGACAATATAATTCCAACAATGACTTCATTAATGATTGCCAAGGAATGTATGGATACCTTGGTAAATCTGTATGAGAAAAAGGCACCAAGTCAGAAGAGGACACTTAAGCACAAGCTTAAGTATTTGATGATGGAGAAAGGTGAATCAATTGCATCTTTCTATGCCAGGATAGCCTAGATCAGAGATCAACTCTTGGTCACAGGTGTCACAGTGGATGATGATGACTTAGTGCAGGCCATATTTGATGGTCTTCCTTCTTCATGGGAGACTTTCTTATCCAGCGTGAGTGGGAGAGAGACTCAACGCACGTTTGAGAGGTTATGGTATGATTGTCTCCAAGGGGAGAGTCGCACTGCTACTAGGAGCGAGCCATCCAAAGAAGAGCATTTGACATTAGCATCAAGATTCAAGGGAAAGAAGAAGGTCACTTTCTAGAAAGGCTCTCAGAAGAAGATAAATACTAAAGGTATGTTCAAAGGCAAGAATCTTGATACATCTAAGATTAAATGTTTTAATTGCAATAAGTTGGGTCACTTTGCTAGAGACTGTTGGTCTAAGAAGAAAGGTCCAAGGAAAGGGAAACATCATGCCTCAATTGCTGAGGATGATGAATCCAAAAGAAATCAGAAAAGTCTTTCTAATGAAAGAGAAAATAGAAAAGAATATTACTTGGTTTCTGCTTTATCCAGTACAGTTATCACAAGGCCAAAAACTTGGTTAGTAGACAATGGTGCATCAAAGCACATGACAGGATACAAGGAGATCCTTTCAAATTTCAAGAAGAAATATTTTGCAGAGCAAGTTGACAAATGTTACAAGATAGAGGGAGTAGGTGCTATCTCCTTCAGATTGCAATTTGGGGCAATGCTTCATGTTGATGAAGTATTATATGTGCCAGGGCTTAGGAAGAATCTATTATCAGTTGCAACCCTTGAGGACAAGGGATATTGGGTGATCTTGAAGGACATGAAGGCACTTATGTGGGCTAAAGGTAGCCACCTAAGTACAACAGAACCTATTGAGACTTGCAGAGGAGCAATGTATGTTGTGACAAGATAGTCAATTCAGGCATTAGCTCATGATGCGACTAGCTCCAGTGAGATGTGGCACAAAAGGCTTGGTCATCTTCATTACAAAGAACTTCCAGACCTGCAGAATATGGTATGTGGCATGCCCTCTATTTCTTCTAGTAAAAATGAAATTTGTAAAGGATGCATGCTTGGTAAAAATATAAAGAAAGCATTATTATCAATGATAGTAGAGCTCAGAGCATTTTAGATCTGGTTCATTCTGATGTGTGTGGTCCCATATCATCTCCCTCTCTTAGTGGCTGCTTGTATTATGTCATTTTTATTGATGATTGCTCTAGAAAATGTTGGATCTATTTCCTTAGCGAAAAGTGACACATTTGATAACTTTAAAGAATATAAAGCCTTTATTGAAATGTAGACAGGGAAACACATCATAACTCTTAGAACAGACAATGGAGGAGAGTTTGAATCTCTCTAGTCTGAGGATTTATGCAAGGAAGAAGGAATCAAGAGACAATTGACCGTGCCATATAACCCTCAGCAAAATGGTGTTGCTGAGAGGAAAAACATAACAATATGTGAGGCAGCGAAAGTGATGATGTTTGACCAGGATCTGCCAAATTCCTTATGGGCAGAAGCTACCTCCACTGCCATGTATATTCAGAACATGTGTCCTCATGCTATCCCAAGGGACAAGACTTCTGAAGAGGTCTTCTCAGGGACCAAACCTGAAGTAGGGCATCTAAGGATATTTGGGTGTCCAGTATATATTCATGTCCCTAAGGAAAAGAGGACAAAGATGGGACCCTTGGGAAAGAACGGGGTTTTTGTTGGGTACAGCGAGAACTCTAAGGCTTATAGGATATATGTACCAGGTCAGAGGCACATAGAGGTAAGCAGGGATGTGACTTTCCATGTGGAAGCCGCATTAAAGAAATCTAGAGAGCTACAACAGGAATTAGAAGAAGTTCAACGAGCTTCACCCTATTCTGAAAATGAGGAGTCAGATGATCAGAGGGAGGAACCTCATGAATGGCCAAGTGATGCGCCCCTAGAACCTGTTGAAGAGTTGGAAAAAACTCTTGAAGAACCTCCAGCCAAAAGGAAGCCATCATGGCTTAAAGAAACAATGCAGGAAGCATAAAAGATAACTGCTCCCAAAGGAACTTTTATGGAAAGTAAGAGGCCTCATAGGTATGGAGGCTATATTACATTGATGAGCAACGTTAGTG
This sequence comes from Picea engelmannii, assembly GCA_009831015.1. Taxonomy (NCBI): domain Eukaryota; kingdom Viridiplantae; phylum Streptophyta; class Pinopsida; order Pinales; family Pinaceae; genus Picea; species Picea engelmannii. Next base: position 279,123 of record ML812281.1, read on the forward strand.
ATGCCAAACCTTCTTCATTTGAAGAAGTAGATAAGTTACAAGTGTGGAAGGATGCCATGCTTGAGGAATACAATACTATTCTAAAGAACAATGTTTGGGACATTGTGTCAAGGCCAAAGGACAAATCAGTGGTCTCTTCCAAATGGGTCTATAAGATCAAACATGCAGTCGATGGGAGCGTGGAAAAGTTCAAAGCAAGATTTGTAGCCAGAGGCTTCTCTCAAAAAGAAGGAATTGACTACGACGAGACTTTTTCCCTGTAGCCAGGTATACCTCCATTCGAGTTATCATTGCATTAGCTTCAGTTCTTGGTTGGAAATTACATCAGATTGATGTAAAAACAACATTCTTGAATGGAAAGGTTGAACATGAAGTCTTTTTAAAACAACCAGATGGTTTTGTAATGCATAACCAAGACACTCATGTATGCAAGCTAAGGAAGGCCTTTTATGGTCTTAAGCAGGCTCCCAGAGTTTGGTATGACAAGATTGATGGCTTTCTTAAAAGCTTGGGCTTTCAGAAAAGTGATGCTGATGTGAATTTGTACTTCAAGGTAATAGGGAACCAACCTGTTATATTAATCTTGTATGTTGATGATCTTTTTCTGAGAGGAGATGAAGGGCTAATAGCCTGGTGTAAGAGGGAGCTAATCTCAGAATTTGAGATGAAAGACTTAGGCTTGAAGCATTATTTCCTAGGATTGGAAGTGTGGCAAAGTGTAATATCCCAGATCCGGCTAGTCTAGGAAAAGCTACTAATCTGTTGTGTTGGTTGTCTGATACGATACACTAGGGGTTTCTGGATGCGTTTAAGTTGTGGGTTTTAACATGCTTGGTTTTTTTCGCATGTGTGTGTAGATAAATAAGTTGTTTACAACATACGAATAAGCATTCAGAGAGAGAATGACACAAAAGACTGTAAATTATATATGATGAGTTTTCTGCTGGTTACAATGCTGTATGCGGCTGAAAATAAAGAATCTCTTGGCTAGTTCAGATCTAAGTAGATCTTAGTCGGAATACAATAAAGAAGTAAACTAGAAAGATGATACACGGATGATAGAAGACTGTTGCTGGATAGGATGTGAGCTGGATGATCTGTTGCAAGCTACGACAACTCAGACGACAACTGTTGTGAAACTGGATTGTGCACCCTGGTGGCTACACACCTCAGATTTGACTGGAAACTATCCCAAACAATGTGCCTTGCCCTCTCACACAGTCCTGGTGACTGACAACCTGACAATAAACCCTCTGCTGATGTGTCTTGACCCCGGATGGATCACCCTTGGGAATGTGCCCCCACTGTTGTTGGAAACTGCACCCTAGTGATTCCTCCGTCGGAATCGACTGATAAGGGTCTCAAATTGAGTGCCCTAGGCTCCTCTGAAATGGGTCGGAAGGATTTCCCTGGATTTGACCTGATGATCTCTCGGGAATCCTAAATGGGTCCTCCCCAACTGTCGCACCCTCAATGGCTGAGTAATACGCCCAAGATGATTTCTTCGTCGGAATCTCACAAGAAACCAGGCGATAGAAGCTTCCTGTCCTCCTCTCAACTAGGTCGCAGGGGAATCACTGGATTCTCCCTGACTAGGACAAGTCAAATCAATCTGATGCTCAGTAGTTGCACCCTTTACCTGGACAAGTGTGCCTTCATTCCTGCAAACTGGATAACTGTTGTTGAAGTACGATGGAAGATCTGGATGATCTTCCAAGTGACTAGGGTGTGTTTCTCAACACCAAAATCAACCTCTGGGTGTCTTCCTCCTGGAATCCACAAAGCTCTCTCCGGAGATGCACCTCTCTCCTCAACTGTCAAGTCAAATTCTTCATAATAATAAATTAGGTCGCTTTACCTTTTCTTATAGCTGCCTGAAACCCTAATTCGTTATTGACCTATTTTGAGCTCACTTTGACTTAAAAGCGCTTTTAGTCACTTTTAGCTCAATGTCACTTTCGAATTATAGCACCCTCGACTGAAGTGACCTATAGTAACCTTGTTTACTCCTATACGGTCCTGGCTATAGTCTAATGGGGTTGTTTAGACTACTAAGCCCTCCTCTCTAGAGCTCCTACTCGGAAAGGGACATTACAGTCCTCTCTTCCTAAGATTGCTTGTCCTCAAGCAATACCAATCCAAGGTGCTGTAACACTTGCTCACTCTCCCAAGTAGCATCCTCTATTGGAATTCCTCTCCATCTAATCAAACATTCTCTGATGACCCTGCTCCTTAGTTTCCTCTCTCGGAACTCCAATACCTCCTCGAACCAACTCCAACTGTCCCTCCTGATCCAATGGGGGAAGCTCCTATGATGTGTTGATGAATTGTCCCACGGCCTTCTTGAGGCAAGAAACGTGGAACACGTTATGAATCTGGCTCCCTTCTGGAAGCTCTAGCTCCATAGATGATTTTAGGAGCTAAATTTTGCTCATGGGCTAATTTTTTGTGGTTTTTCCCAAAAAATATTCCCTATTCTAAAAATGATTCGCCCAAATTCTAAAGGAAAAAATTATTTTATCTTCAAAATTGCCAAAATTTTATATAAACTATATAAAATCCTTATAAATTTGAATATTTTTACAAAATATCGCTAAACATTTATAGTTGGCATATGAAGGATTAGTAAGATTCGCCAAGGTTTCTACATTTTAAAATAAATTTCCATCCTTAAAATCTATGACTAGCTCATAGGCAAACTCGCCTACCCTGCGCATGATCCTGTAAGGTCCATGGAATCTAGGCTTGAGCTTCTTGGCCCCACTCTTCTTTAGAGATGATTGTTTGTAGGGTTGGAGTCTCAGGAGTACCAAGTCCCCAACCTCGAAGCTGCGCTCTATCCTGTGCCTGTCTGCACTCATCTTCTGGCGATTCTGCGCTGTTTGTAGGTTCTCTTTCAGTAACTTGAGAATTTCCTGATTCTCGGTGGTCCAGTCCTTGGCTTTGGGAGCTCTGCTCTCCCCGAAAACCAAGTCTATCAAAGTGGGAGCATCATAACCGTACAATGCTTAGAAGGGTGTCATGCCAATGGAAAAGTGGAAGGTGGTGTTTTAGCAATGCTCTCCTAGATGTAGCCACCTGACCCATGTTCTCTATTGTCTGCTCACATAGTTTCTCAAATACCCCTCAACCCACTTGTTGACTATCTCGGTTTGCCCATCTGTCTGAGGGTGATAACTGGTGCTGGGTGTCAACTCTATCCCCACCAATCTGAACAATTCCCACCAAAATGTACCAATAAACCGAGTGTCCCTGTCACTGACGATGCTCCTCGGCAACCCATGGAGTCTGAAGACCTCTCTGAAGAATAACTCGACCACCTGAACTGCGTTGTAATCTGTCGGTATGGCGTAAAAGTGAAAAAACTTGGTCAATCTGTCGACCACCACATAGATGCAGTCCTTAGCCTGAACCTTGGGTAGGCTTGTGATGAAGTCCATCGATATGCTCTCCCATTTCTGCTCAGGAATGGGAAGTGGCTGAAGTAGTCCTATTGGAAGTGTATGCTCTGACTTGTTCTACTGACAAGTCACACACTGATGTACCTCATAACATCATGCTTGAGGCCCTTCCATGAGAACCTCTCTTTGATCTGCCTGTAGGTTTTGAAAAACCCCTGATGGCCTGCCAGTGGCGAATCATGAACTGCTGCTAAGATCTTCTTCTTGAGCCCTAAACCTGGCACTAAGTAGACTCTGTCCTTGTAGAATATGACGTCGTCAATGACCTTGTACCTGTCATCTTGAGCTTGCCCATTCAAAACCTCACAAGCGAACTTGTTCTTGGAATATTCCACCAACAAATGGGATTTCCAATCCACTGAAACCTCCATCAAAGAACATGTCGTAGGTCTCCTAGACAGTGCATCGACCACAATGTTCTTTTTCCCCTTGACATACTCTATGTCAAAATCGAAGGCCTGTACCTTCGTCGCCCATTTCTATTGGCGCTCATTGAGATCCTTCTGCTCAAGGAAATACGTTAAGCTGTTATGATTTGTTTTGACTACGAACTTGCTACCCACCAAATATTGTCTGAACTTGGTCAAGGCATGCATGATCACCAACATTTCCTTGTTATAAATAGAGTACAGCCTCTCAGGCTGACTGAGCTTCCTGCTCTCGAACACAATAGGGTGTCTTCCCTGCATCAAAATTGCCTCGATGCCCTCGTCGGATGCATCACACTCTATTACAAACGATAAAGTGAAGTCTGGTAATGCTAACACTGGGCATGTGCCCATGACTTCCTTCATGTGATCAAAGGCTTTTTGTGACTTGTCGGTCCAGATGAAGGCCCCTTGTCTGGTGAGATCTGCAGTGGTGCTCCCAGCTGAGAAAAACCCTTGACAAACCACTTGTAATAGTTGCATAGCCCAAAGAAGCTCCTCAACTCTGTCACATTCCTGGGCGTTGGCCAATCCAGAATGGCCCTGATCTTCTCCTGGTGCACATGTACCCCCTGCACACAGATAATGTGGCCCAAGTAAAGTAGTTCTGTCATACCGAATTCACACTTGGACTCTTTGGCGTATAGTGATTGTGCCTCCATGATGCTGAGTACCTCATCCAAGTGCCTCAGATATTCCTGCCATGTCTTGCTGTAAACCAAGATGTCGTCGAAGAATACCAAGACCGATTTCCTCAATTTATCCTTGAATATGTGGTTCATTCAAGACTGAAATGTAGTCGGTGCATTGGTTAGCGCAAATGGCATAACCAGGAACTCAAAATGACCGAACTGGCATCGAAATGCCGTCTTCTCTATGTCCTGCTCTTGGATGCTGATCTGATGATATTCAGAGCGTAGATCAATCTTCGAGAAGAAAACTACCCCATGCAGTTCATCCATCAACTCATCGATGCGAGGGATATGATACCGGTTCTTGATGGTTTTCTTGTTCAAGGCATGGTAGTCGATGCACATCCTCATGGTACCATCCTTCTTCAGAACTAAGACAACTAAAGAAGCGAATGGATTGTTGCTAGGTCTGATGTGTCCGATCGCTAGCAATTCCTTAATTGCTTTCTCTATCTCATCCTTGAACCTCCAAGGATGACGATAGGGTGCTGTGATCATGGGTTTAGCCCCCTCCTCCAACTCAATGGTGTGCTCAAACCCCCTATCAGGTGGTGTCCCTAGTGGGATCAAACCAAAAACTTGTTGATGTCATCCCAACAAGGTCTTGATCTCTGTTTGATACTGATGTCGTCCATTTGAATCCCTCTGTGTAGTGATCAAGCACTCTGCGACATACGCTACCTCTCCATGCTTGAAGATCCTCTCCATCCTCTTGGTCGAAACTATCCTGGGTGCCCCTGTCGACATGCCCCTCAGTACAATCCTCTTCCCGTCACTGTCTCTGAATCCCATCTCCAGTTTGGTAGTTGGTGGTGATCTTGCCCAAGGTGATCAACGACTGGACTCCCAACACCACATTTGTGTTAGATAGGTCAACTACATAAAATGTGTCTCTCATGGTGTAGTTACCTAGCTTTATCTCCAACTTCGGGACCCTATCTAGACACTCCACTGTGTGGCCATCTGCTACCGCGACATCAAACCCCTCAAACTCCTCTATCTGAAGTGCCCGCCTCGACACCCATGAAGCATCAATGAAGTTGTGGGTGGCCCCACCATCTATCAGGGTGATTGCCCGCTGTCCCTGAATAGTCCCTTTGATCCGGAGGGTGTCATAGCTGGGAAGGCCAGAAAGGGTCGCTATGACTCCTCCCTTTGCTGGTTTTCGTTTGTTAACCTTCTTAGGAGATTGCGGCACTACCGATGGTTGGGTCCCTGTCAGTGTCGGTGGTCTCTAGGGAGGTTGCTCCTCTGTCTGTGATGCCTCCTCCTCTTAGCTAGTGGATCCACTATCCTGCTCATCCCCCTCACTATCCACATTGTCTGTTGCCACCTCAATATAATGGATCTCTCCCTTTCCCATGCACCTGTGGCCTGGGACTTGTTATCGCACAATCTGTACTTGCCCAAAGCAAGTAGGTACAAGATTGGCGTAACAGGGAGTGACCTATCACTGTCAACTTAATAGGAAACCCCTTTCTATTTCGGAGTATATCAATGTACCCCAGGGGAGACGTCCCCAGTGACCTGAGGGTTTGAGAAGGCTAAGGCAAAAGTACAAGAGAGTCCCCCCCTCTCACATGTCACTCAATTTCAAAGGTTCTTTGCGTCTTACAGAGATGAAGCAAAAGATAAATGAGGTGTACCTGCCCAGAACAAGACAACAATAGAAAAAACATGCAGTTTCAAGGTACCATATGATGTTAGTGCTTCATAAAACCACGAACCTTTGTAAAATAAGTAAGCTTATATAATACTGTGGCAAAGTGATTATCTATAACAACAATGAATGTTTTGTAACAACCACAATAATTATGCTTCAAAAATGCTTGAAAATGACAAGAGAATATAGCTCTTATTTGATAGAATGATAGCAACCGGTCAAAAGCAAAGTTGGCAATGTCTAATCAGCTTTTAATGTCACTTTTTAAGATGAATTTGCTGCTGTAAGATGGCTGTAGCAATCTTTTGCAACAGCAGCAAATTAGTTAGGGAGTTAGTCTAGTTTTAGGTTAGTAAAAGTTAGTAGAGGTCTCAAGGAAGATAGTTTAAGAGTTTGATTTGATCAATCAAACACTAAGGTGAGTGAACTAGTGCCTTTAGGGTATATGGAGTCAACAATAGCAGCAGCGGATCTTGGAGCAAAATAGCAATGATAATACTTACCCAAAGGAGATGGAATGGATCGAAGAGGTATTGGTAACCCAAGTCCTCAAACACTCAAGTCCTTAAGAGAAAATCGATTAGGAAGTAAGAAGTCATAGGCCCTAGCGGTTTCTCTTTCCTTTAGACAAATTTGGAAGTAATATATGCAATAGGCAATTAGAGTAGGGCTACTAGAGTGCTAGTAAGTAGGGCTCTAGTAACTATTTCTAAACAAGATGTACTTTGAGAAATTCAACAAGTGGAAGACTATAGAGGAAAAGATAATAACTTATGTTTCTCTCCTAGGGTTTTGAGCAAGCAATTTCATAATCTTTAACATGAACCAAGTAAAATTTACCACAAGCATTTAACATAAACAAATTGCAGATTTTCTACTTACTTCACCAAGAATAATCAAGCCAAACCCTAGTTGAAGATCCTCCACAATGAAAAATAGCCAAAATACACCAAGATTTGCCTCTCCAAGAAGTTGCGCACCACTTAGTTCAACCAATAACCCTTAAAGAAGGTCGAATTTCAGACCACACACTTGTGTGATGAGAGATGTTGATAAAAATGAGAGTTTTCTCTCTTATTTATACAATATCAATGACCTTTAATTACAGATAGGTCATAAAAAGGTCGACATGGCCAAATTACATTTAAAATCCATTTTTTACAAAAATATCATTAATTAAACCCTAATTTCATCTTTAAGGGTGACGTCATGCCTTTCTAGGATGACGTTAGGCCCCTAAGGTGGAACGCTAGGCCTCAAGTGCAGAACGTTTGGCCTCCAAAGGCCCTGAATGCTGCCACACGTGCCAACTAGTACACAACTGCTCATCATGAATGCAAACCCTAACTCTGGATGACATCAAAGTCAAAATGATGACGTCATGTGATCTCAAGGGTCAACGTCTAGGTGGAAAGGCAAAACCCCCCTGGGTCTAGGTCTGTCGGAGTGTCCCTGGTGCAACGTCCTTCTTTCTTCTCGATGCAAGCCTCTGGTTTCTCTTTACCCCGGGTGGGGTCACAACATCCATCTGTTGGGATTTCAGCCCCATGGAGGTTCGACCTAATCATTCCCCCATATGTACTTGTCCATTGGGAAAAGTCCTGCAGCAACAACAAGTACGCCCTCCAGGGGCTCAAAGTCACAGGGATAATAGCAATGTCAATCACATCTAATAATCAAATTACCCAAACATGTGCATCAAACCCCCCTTTAACCAGAGAAATGCTCAAAGATGTTATACAATTCAACAAGTCAGGTTTGGAGAAGGTCTCAGGATGTCCTATTGGGCTAATCCTCCTTAAGTTTGGGGTGTTTCCCAGGTGAGAACCAATCTAGGTCATGTAAGTGTGTGTGAAGTGGCGTAGGGGAAATGTTTAGGTAGAGGGTGCAGTGATAACAGGGAAATGTAGGTCTTGCCTGTGGGTGCCCTTGTAGAGGGCGAGCTACACCTTATCATGGATGTCATTGTTTCCTAGCCCATTCAATGCCTTTTATTCTTAGTCTTATTGCTTTTGGTCTTTTTTCTTTTCAAGGGAAAAGTTGGGGACACTGTCTTGGCGTGGTGACTAGAGGTGACAACGTTATCCACAAGCATTTCACGTAAATGAGAAGGTTGGCTCGTGATGGGACCTCCTTTCTCTTGGCTATGCCACCAAGAGCCACTACCCTGGCTTGGTGACCAGATATATGGTAGTGTCATACCGCTACATGCCCATGGACCTAATAGGTCGACTCATGATGAGACCTCCCATCCACCAACTAGTACCTTGAGTTTCGGTTTATCTTATGGGTTCCCTTTTCTTACTGAGAAGCTTTTTATTGCTTTCTCGGGAATCCCTGGGCGAAGCTTCTCAAAGGTTTCATTTTGGCTTTTAACTCTTGCCAGCTACTTTTACCCTCTGGGCCTTTAGCCCCTTCTTCCCACAAGGCAAGGTACAACCCTTCCTAGTGTGGAAAACCCAATGCCCGAACCAAGGTGGGGGGAGGTGAGAGGAATAATGATGGAAAGTGGTAAGTATGGAGGGAATGGGCGATGACCTTTCATAGACCCACCTAGTGGCAACTCATCCTAAAGGGGAATCAACTTACTAGGGCATTATGTCACATTCCCAGTTATGAACAAATTAAAGAGCATAATTTCCAAGCAAATGTTATGAAATGAAGGAGAATTTAATGCAACATACTTAAATGTTTCAATAATCTGAATGATACATACCATGATACCCGAACTCATTACCTCATGGAGAAAGACTTACTACTACTTTAGGACTAGGCTGGTGGGATGGATGCTGCTGTTGCTGATAGATGGGCTGCACTAAAGAAAAGATAGGCCCTCCGGGGCCATGCTCAAATCATCTGGCTCTCGACACTCCATGTCTAGGACCTGTGGGTGTCGAGACATGATCTCCTTAGTTATCCCCAGGATAGGGAATAATATCTGGCTCCAACTCGGGGACATGTGCTCACCGTAGAGCGCATGAGAACCTCAACATCTCTGGTATGACCTGTATCTGCGAGATCTCAGTAAAATGCATCAATAATCTTCAGGGTGGTGATATCACCCCTTGCTCATATATGATATAATGGAATGAAAGTAAGCATGCATATATACATAATGAAAGAATACACAAACGAACTAAGCTAGCATGAATGCAGATGGTATATACAATGGATGCAAATGCCTAACTAACTTACCTGTACTTACCTGTGAAGTCAAGTCTTTGCCCCATGATGGGGTTTGAGGAGGTGTCCACTAACCGGCAATGGACATTTTCTTCTTTCCAACATGGATAGATAGTAGGCATCATTGACTGACTTCATTTTGATTCTGAAAGGTCCAAACCAAAACTGCACATTCCTGTTATCCTCATTTTTGGTTATCAAGATGATGACATGATAATGACATGGTGATAGAAGATCTAGCTCTTCTTTAAGATCATTTTCATGAAGAAAGTTACACTTGTCAATCTCTTAAAATCACTCTTTTGGAGACAGTACGCA
>ML812281.1:288967-301431 GCA_009831015.1 Picea engelmannii
AAGTACATCATCCTTCTTCTCTTGTCCATTCAATACTTTAGAACTAGGGAAAGAGTAGTATTCTGTCACTGTTTGTTCCAGATCCAGGTGGATCTGGGGAGATCGGTTCGTGTCCGCACTTACGGATTTATCCTAAAACAATTCCCTTTAACATTAGTAGGCTCTCCTTTCTTTGTGTCCCACATCTAGATCGTATCTCCCTCTTGATACTCCTTTGCTTCAAACTTGGTTGTTTCTTGTATAACTCTAGTATATTGTTTTGAGGGAGGAGGGTGGGATTCAACTGTAAGGACTTCTTGCTGGCTTGGTCTGATCAATATGTCATTATCCCCTTTCTATAGTAGCTTGACAGTTCCAACTTCCTTGTCCTTGTATTTATCTAGGAGTTGTTGATACTCTTCCTTCTTTGGCCATTGTATCTCATCAAAATCTTCCTCCGTGAAAAGCAAATCCTCTGGAGAAAATATAGGAAGGTTTTCCTTGATCGGTTCATGTGTCATACTAGTTTCAACATCATTGTCAATTTCTTGCACATGGACCTTGGTCATTGGCATATTTGGAAGGCACTCTATCGTCCCATTCTTCATAGGTACATTGATGTAAGTTAGGTCCATCTCCAATGTACCTCCCAACATTGCAACAAACTTCCTAGACAAAAGCATTCCCCATACATCAAGGACGTCCACCACCACAATGTCCATATGGATTATTCTTTCGGGATATTTACCACGATGAACTTCAACATTCTCAACTACCCCATGAGTGGGTATGGCCCTGGATTCAAAACTGCATACATTTCTATAAGGCCATGTGGCCTTTAGGCCTAGTCTCTCCGTGACTCTCAAAGACATCATATTAGCACCTACTCCTGAATCAAGCATACAGTTGTTAAGACATTTGTTATTCACTAATAATGTCATGAAGAAGGGCGGGTGTCCATCATATTGAACCCTAAAATGGTTTGCTTGTAACATAATAGGAGGGTCCATCGGCTCATCTGATACTTTGAAAAATCTTTCAAACCTTTCTTTTACAGATGGAACCTTGATAACTTCCTTAAGTGGAATGGTCACGTGCATTTTGGCCAATGCACCTTTAAAGTCAAAATTCAAATCAACCTTGTCAGTGATGGGAGGATTTTTAGGAAGAAGTATGTTCATAGGCGGAGGTCTTGGTTGTGAAGTTGTAGGTACAGTAGAGAGAGGTTGGTTCATTCGCTTTTGTCTAGTATACACTTGAAATTCTTGTTTTTTGCAACTTTTCTCTCGACTCTTGATCAAGATTATTTATCACCTCCATTCTAGCCTTCTTGGCTGCTTCCTTCATGCCTTCTTGATGTTCTTCAATTGTGATATTAAGGCAACATTGTGGGGCCTCAATGGTATGATAAAAAATGTTTACTTGGTCATGTTCACCGTTGTTTAGGGGACATTCATGCTCCCAGTGTGAATCTCTACATTGCAAGCACCAAGGATTCTCCTCTACCTTGTTTGTGGGAGCTAAAGTACTAGGGATTTCTTGATCATTCTTTGGTTTGAAAACTTGAGTCCCTCTTTGGAATTTCTTTTTATAAGGAGGCCCAGGAGCTTGTTGTTGGGCTCTTTCTAAGTTGACAATCCTATTCATCATTAATTCTTGGGTTTTGACCATACCATCTATAGTCAACTGTAGCTTTGCCAAGCTAGCGCCAATATCTGAAGTAGATTCAACATTATGGACTACTTTGGGTTTAACATCTATTTTGACTCTTGGGGTGGAGAAAGGTTCAACTCTGGATGATGATAGGTTATCTTCAATCCTTGTAGCCATCTCTTGAGCTTCTTGGATTGTCTTAGGGGCTTTGTCTCTAAGGAGAAAGCCTATTTGTCCTATAAAGGCTTTAGTGTAAAGAAAAAGAAGGAAATTTTCTGAAGGGTGATAGCTTACCGGGATTTGTTGTACCAACCTTTCAAATTTATCATGAAATTCTCTAACAATTTCATTCTCAGGTTTTGTGATGTTATTCAGCCTTATTAGCAGCATATTAGGGTCTTCCTTGACACTCCATCGTTTGAGGAATACTTCCTCTAACTTGTCCATGGATGTAATACTAGCATCGGGGAGACCATTGTACCATTGTCTAGCGACATCATGAAGGGTAGCAGAGAACAATTTCATAGCTAAATCTTCAGCATCATCACTTATAGGATGAAGTTGAAAGAAGGCCCAGAAATTGCTCATACAATCCTCAACACTAACTACATCATTACCAGTGAACTTAGGCAACCATTTCTCATACCTAGGGGGCATTTTCCTAGGGTATCCTGGAATGTTTGTCATGTCTAACGGTTTGAAGAGCTTGGATGACCTTTGTTTCTAGTTATCAACTTGATTTGGATTAACAGTCTGAGTCTGAGTGTTAGACATTGTATTGGAAGGAAGATTGCCTCCAAACAATGATTTTACTATAGGAGAGTTTCGGGGAGGCTTTCTTTGGTAAGACTTGGGAGGATTGGTATAACTCCCTGAATTCAGTGGAGTCGCCAGATAATTTTCTTGAAACTATCAAAGGAATGAGGGGATCACCCTCAGTTGAGTCGCCAGGTAAGCTTCGTAAGATAAAGGCTTTTGAGGGAAAGGCTTACCGAAAAAAATGTCGTTAAGGAATATTGACTCAGTGTTCCCCGAATGGCGCCAAAATGTTATTGCACAATCTGTACTTTTGCAAAGCAAGTAGGTACAAGATTGGCGTAACAGGGAGTGACCTATCACTGTCACCTTAATAGGAAACCCCTTTTTATTTAGGAGTATATCAATGTACCCCAGGGGAGACGTTCCTAGTGACCTGAGGGTTTGAGAAGGCTAAGGAAAAAGTACAAGAAAGTTCCCCCCTCTCACAGGTCACTCAATTTCAAAGGTTATTTGTGTCTTACAGAGATGAAGCAAAAGATAAATGAGGTGTACCTGCCTAGAACAAGACAACAATAGAAAAAACATGCAGTTTCAAGGTACCATATGATGTTAGTGCTTTATAAAACCACGAACCTTTGAAAAATAAGTAAGCTGATATAATACTGCGGCAAAGTGATTATTTATAACAGCAATGAATGTTTTGTAACAACCACAATATTTATGCTTCAAAAATGCTTGAAAATGACAAGAGAATATATCTCTGATTTGACAGAATGATAGCAACTTGTCAAAAGCAAAGTTGGTAATGTCTAATCAGCTTTTAATGTCACTTTTTAAGATGAATTGCTGTTGTAAGATGGCTGTAGCAATCTTTTGCAACAACAACAAATTAGTTAGGGAGTTAGTCTAGTTTTAGGTTAGTAAAAGTTAGTAGAGGTCTCAAGGAATATAGTTTAAGAGTTTGTTTTGATCAATCAATCACTAAGGCGAGTGAACTAGTGCCTTTAGGGTATATGGAGTCAACAATAGCAGCAACGGATCTTGGAGCAAAATAACAATGATAGTGCTTACCCAAAGGAGATGGAATGGATGGAAGAGGTATTGGTAACCCAAGGCCTCGAACACTCAAGTCCTTAAGATAAAATTGGCTAGGAAGTAAGAAGACTTAGGCCCTAGCGGTTTCTCTTTCCTTTAGAAAAATTTGGAAGTAATATATGCAATAGGAAATTAGAGTAGGGCTCTAGTAGCTACTTTTAAACAAGATGTACTTTGAGAAATTCAACAAGTGGAAGACTATAGAGGAAAAGATAATAACTTATGTTTCTCTCCTAGGGTTTTGAGCAAGCAATTTCATAATCTTTAACATGAACCAAGTAAAATTTACCACAGCCATTTAACATAAGCAAATTGCAGATTTTCTACTTCACCAAGAATAATCAAGCCAAACCTTAGTTGAAGATCCTCCACAATGACAAATAGCTGAAATACACCAAGATTTGCCTCTCCAAGAAGTTGCACACCACTTAGTTCAACCAATAACCCTTAAAGAAGGTCGAATTTCAGACCATACACTTGTGTGATGAGAGATGATGATAAAAATGAGAGTTTTCTCTCTTATTTATACAATATCTGATCCAGGTGGATATCGGTGGCCACCCACCTTTTCCAACTAGCCCAAAACAGTTTTCTGGCAATTTTGGTAATTTACTATTTTTAGCAGTTTTTCACTTCCGGAGCCGTTTTGAGGGCCTAAACGATGTTTTTTGGGAAAACGGGTTGCAATATGGTAATTTGTTCAATATTGCCCCCAAAATGAATCTCCTTGACGATACCTTTCCAACGGGCTATCATATGCCTAAAATAGAGATCGTATGCAAAAGTTACGACCCCAGAAAGTTGATGTACTAACTTACCTAAACGGGGCCCACATGACTTTTGGCTTTTCATCTCCTAGGGTTAGGTTTTTGGATGTCTAGGGTTTTTGGCATTCCTGTTTATTGTAAAAAGGCCTTCAGAGCCTCATTGTAATCATCTTCTTGCGAATGAGCGCAACCGTCACATCTCTTCTCAGAGATAAGCCGCCACCATTCCAGCAAGCTGGTTTCTGTTGCATTTTATAGTTTCAGCTTATTTCCTTATTGAATATAAAACCAATTTTACTGTATCTCTGTTATTTTGTGTTAAGCACCTGTGAATAATCTGTAGTCATTTCGGTCTGCTCATAAATCGAGATTAGTGGTATCAGAGCGGTCTGATCCTTGTCGTCTTAATGAATGTCCCCAACGAGGTCGGAGTACAAGGAGTTGGGTCTCGAGCTTGTTTCTCTTGAGGACAAAAGTTCTTATACGCCCAAGCGACCTCTCATGGCAGGAAAAAGGAAAGATGACAGGATAGGAGATCCTTTCAAACTGTTGATTGAGGAAGCCCTCATGTAACAGAGGAACGAGATGATGGATAGTTTCGCGCAAATCCTTCGACGACTACCAACAGGTGATGCATCTTCTTCGAGCGGAGGCGCTGCCCCCTTCAAGGTACAAATAAACTTCGATATTCCTATATTTGAATGTCAGATAGACGAAGATGCTGTATACAAGTGGTTGAATCTACTAGAAGGGTATTTTTCTGTCCATAACTTTTCGAATAGAGAAAATATTACTTTTGTGCTCCTCAAAGTTGTTCCCCATGTCAAAGATTGGTGGGAAACTTTCTGTGAGCAAAAGGAAACAGAGGAACCCTCATTATTTACAGTCACGACCACCTGGGAATCCTTCAGGGATGCTATTAAGGAACAACACTGCCCTGTCAGAAGTTATGACGACTTGTATACCAAATGGACCACATTGCGGCAAGAAAGAGACCAAGCAGTGCCAGATTTCACAAATATCTTCCATACCTTGGGCACCAAGCTGGGTATCAAAGATTCAGAGCTACATCTGGTGCTCAAGTATGGCGGTGCTCTGCATAGATACATCCGGATCGAAATGGAATTTCTGGACATCTCATCCTTGGGCGTGGCCTACCAATATGTCGTCAAAATCGAGCAAAAGCTCAAACAAAAGACGCGGCAATTTGGGTCTGGGAACCCCTCACAACAAAAGCCAGGAAAGGGAGGGCCCAACCCACAGAACAAAGGACAGAGCAAAGATGGACAATATTAGGAGAACCAGTCCAAGCCGCAAGCAAAGAAGGACACCGAAAAGACAAAGAAAGATACCGGGAAGTGGTGCGACTTCCATAAGAGCCCTTGACATAACATTGCTGACTGTCGCTCAAAGCAGTCGCTGGTGGCTAAAGTGAAAGCCTCTCAATCAGATGCGGGTTCTGACTCCAAGCCAAAACCAGAAAGGGGAAGATCATTGACGTGGAACCCAGTGCCACCATTGCTACCACCAAGCTCCAGCCTAGTGAACCGGATGAGCCAGAAGAAGGAGAGCGTCGCTTCCATTCACAAATGTGGGTAAAAGGCACCTCGTTGCACTTCATCATTGATAGCAGTAGCCAGAAGAACCTCATCTCAACAAAGGTCATCAAGCGGCTAGCCCTGCCACCAATGCCGCACCCACAACCCTACACCATTGGATGGCTCCACCAAGGAAGCGATCTTCGCGTCAGCCAACAGTGCCGACTATCGTACGACATCAAGCCCTTCAAAGACGATGTATTGTGTGATGCTGCTCCTCTCGAATTTGTGATGTTCTTTTGGGCCAACCTTATTTATGGAAACATCATGTTGTATATGAGTCTAGGCTTCGTATTGTTATTATTACTTTGAACAAGAAATTGTACAGGATACCCGAGGCAGTCCCCCCTAGTGCTATTTCCTTGATCTCTGCTAAGCAATGCAGGAAGGTCGGGAAGTTTGTCTTCTTCGTGATTCGCTCTCAGAATAAGTGAAAGATCACAACTACATCCAGGGTCTTTGCGGCCGACCTCTCCACACAGCAAAAACAAGTAGATAAGGTCATGGAAGAATACTCAGATATCTTCTCCTCACCTACCGAGGTACCTTTGCACTGCCAAGTCAAGCACCCCATCGATCTGACCCCTGACACATCCATCCCAGCTCATCACCTTGCGGGAGCCTAATCGTGCCGGTACAGAAGAAAGATGGAACCTGGCGACTCTGCATTGATTACTGAGCTCTGAATAAAATCACAGTCAGAAACCGATACCCGATTCCACGAATCGACGACCTCCTTGATCAACTCACAGTGGCCAAATACTTCAGTAAGATTGATCTGAAGTCTGGCTACCGCCAGGTCCCGATAGAACAAACAGATGTATGGAGGACCGCCTTCAAGTCAAAGGAAGGCCTTTTTGAATGGTTGATCATGCCCTTTGGTTTAACAAATGCTCCAACCACTTTCATGAGGATGATGGACGATATCCTGCGGCCATTCACCAATACTATTGTAGTGGTGTATCTGGATGACATTCTCATTTACAACAAGACTTAGGCCAAACACTTGCAGCATATTCAGCAGGTTCTGCACACCCTGCGACAACACAAGCTATACGCCAACTTGGAAACATGCTCCTTCGGCATGGACATGGTCCATTACCTGGGCTACATCGTTGATCAGCATGACGTACATGTGGATTCAGCCAAGATCCAAGTCATCTGTGATTGGCCAACCCCAACCATGCTCATTGAGCTTCGAAGCTTCTTGGGCCTTTCCAATTTCTACCGCAGGTTTGTGTTGGGATTCTCCCATATTGCATGGACCCTCAGCCAAATAACCAGGGGTGGTGGTAAGGCGAAATTTGCGTGGGGCCGGTCCCAACAACAAGTGTTCGAAGATTTGAAGCAGCGCTTGTGCTCAGCCCCAGTACTATCACTACTAGACTTGCAACAACCCTTTGAGATTGAGATAGATGCTTCAAACTATGCTGTGGGCGCCGTTCTCACTCAGCACGACCACCCCGTGGCCTATCATAGTGAGACATTATCAGATGTTGTCCGTAAGTACCTTACGACAAAGAAATGTACTCCATTGTGCAAGCCTGCTGCCAGTGGAGACATTACATTCTTGGGAAGGAGGCAGTCATCCACATTGATCATAAGCCACTGCAGTTCATGCAGACACAAGGAAAATTGCAGAATGACCGCCATCAAAAGTGGTCCACATACTTGCAGCAATTCCACCTCAACATCAAGTATAAAACAGGAAGCACCAATCGCGTCGTTGATTGCCTCAGCAGACCGCCAGTCGCGACACTCACCATGGTGCTAGACTCTTGCGGCCATGAGACCTCTGGATGGTCCCAACTCTATGAGACAGACTCGGACTTCGCCACCACCTACCAAATGTGGGTGCAAAAGTAGTTGTCGATAATTTCCATCTTCAGGATGGGTTGTTGTGTCGTATGGGCCATATCTGTGTTCTATCAAGTGAGCGAGCGAAGCTAATCTGGGAAGCCCACTACAGTCGGGTGGCAGGACACTTTCGCGTCGAAAAGACAATGGCAATGCTACAAAAACATTTCTACTTGCCGAAACTTCGACAGGAGGTCTGCAAGTATATCAGGTCTTGCACTGCCTGCGCTATTGCCAAACCGATCACTAAGAAACAGGGCCTGTACACCTCTCTTCCTACTCCTGACAGGCCATGGGAATCCATCTCAATGGACTACATGCGGGCCTACCGTCCACCAAGCGGGGAAATGACCGTGTTTTTGTGGTTGTTGATCGCTTTTCTAAGATGGTGATTTAGGTTGCCTGCAAAAAGAGCATCACAGCAGAGGCCACTGCCAAGCTCTTCTTTGAACGAGTCTGGGTATATTTTGAAATCCCACAAACCATTGTCTTAGATCGGGACAGTCAATTTCTCAGCACATTCTGGTCGAGCCTTTGGTCACTGTTGGACACCAAGCTCACCAAATTCACAACCTTCCACACCCAGACAGATGGCCAAACCGAGGTCGTAAATCGAATGATTGTGCATATCCTTCGCATGTATAATTGCAAGCACCCTCGCACATGGGATGAGAGCCTTCCCTATGTCCAACATAACTACAACCGAGCCCTGCATAACTCAACCGATCACAACCCCTTTTAGGTGGGGTTGGGATTCCAACCATTGGGTCCCATAGATGTTGCACTTCCCCTTGCAGTCACCTTGATCGACTCATCTCCTGCTCCAACTGAAGCTAACAAAGCCACCTGGTTCATTGAGCGGATCCAGCACATCCGCCAATAGGTTTAGGATATCCTACAGAAGTCCAATGACAAGTATAAGCAGCGCCATGATCAACATCGGGTGCCACATAATTTTCAGGTGGGCGACAAAGTTTGGTTGCACTTGTGGAAAGAACGCCTTACAGGACCCCATCGGAAGCTTCGCCCACGCCGTTATGGGCCATACACCATCACCAAGGCCGTGGGAGATAATGCTTTTGAGCTCAACATTCCTCCTTTCCTTGGCCTATACCCAGTGTTCAACGTGGATCTCCTTCGCCCTTATTTCTGACCATTATTGGACACCTCAGAAGTAGCAGAACAACTAACACCAACAGAGCTCAACCCCGACGGCATACAACATGCATCCAATGATCAGATTGTTGACACACAGATCAAGGGCACTCGACAACAAAGGATCCAGCTTTATCGAGTCGTCAAAGCAGGGCAGCTCCTGCACCAAGGCAAGTGGCTCACCCAGGGCCAAATTCAACAGAAATTTCCTTAGCTGATGGGGTAACTCAACGCAATGGAGAACATTGCTTCCTAAGGAGGGAGGATTGATTTAGGTGGATATCGGTGGCCACCTACCTTTTCCAACCGGCCCAAAACAATTTTCTGGCAATTTTGGTAATTTACTATTTTTAGTAGTTTTTCACTTCCAGAGCCGTTTTGAGGGCCTAAATGATGTTTTTTGGAAAAACTGGTTGTAATATAAAACTACTTTTGATATTGCCCCCAAAATGAATCTCCCCGACGATACCTTTCCAACGGGCTATCATACGCCTAAAACAAAGATCGTATGCAAAAGTTACGACCCCGGGAAGTTGATGTACTAACTTACCTAAACGGGGCTCACATGACTTTTGGCACTTCATCTCCTAGGGTTAGGTTTTTAGATGTCTAGGGTTTTTGGCATTCCTGTTTATTGTAAAAAGGCCTTCAGAGCCTCATTGTAATCATCTTCTTGCGAATGAGCACAACAGTCGCATCTCTTCTCAGAGATAAGCCGCCACCATTCCAGCAAGCTTGTTTCCGCTGCATTTTACAGTTTCAGCTTATTTCCTTATTGAATATAAAACCAATTTTACTGTATCTCTGTTATTTTGTGTTAAGCACCTGTTAATAATCTGTAGTCATTTCGTTCTGCTCATAAATTGGGATCAATATCAATGACCTTTAATTACAGTTAGGTCATAAAAAGGTCGACATGGCCAAATTATATTTAAAATCCATTTTTTACAAAAATGTCATTAATTAAACCCTAATTGCATCTTCAAGGGTGACGTCATGCCCTTCTAGGGTGACGTTAGGCCCCTAAGGTGGAGCGCTAGGCCTCAAGTGCAGAACGTTTGGCCTCCAAAGGCCCTAAATGTTGCCACACATGTCAACTAGCACACAACTGCTCATCATGAATGCAAACCCTAACTCTGGGTGACGTCAAGGTCAAAATGATGACGTCATGTGCTCTCAAGGGTCAACGTCCAGGTGGAAAGGCAAAACCCCCCTGGGTCTAGGTTTGCCGGAGTGTCCCTGGTGCAATGTCCTTCTTTCTTCTTGGTGCAAGCCTCTGGTTTCTCTTTCCTCCTGGTGGGGTAACGACATCCATCTGTTGGGATTTCAACACCATGGAGGTCCAACCTAATCATTCCCCCATATGTACTTGTCCACTGGGAAAAGTCCTGTAGCATCAACAAGTACGCCCTCTGGGGGCTCATAAGTCACAGGGATTATAGCAATGCCAATCACATTTAATAATCAAATTACCCAAACATGTGCATCGAACCCCCCTTTAATCAGACAAATGCTCAAAGACGTTATATAGTTTAACAAGTCAGGTTTGGAGAAGGTCTCAGGATGTCCTATTGGGCTAATCCTCCTTAAGTTTGGGGTGTTTCCCAGGTGAGAACCAATCTAGGTCATGTAAGTGTATGAGGTGATGTGGGGTAAGTGCTTGGGCATGGGTAGGGTAGCAAAACTGATAGCCTCTCTCTCAGTCATCTGGTTGAGCTTGTAGTACGTGTCTAGCTTTTGTACCCGAGCTTTGGTAGTGCATTTGGACGATCTGTCAAAAGAAGGTATGGTGAGTTTACCAACTTTTCGGATGAAATCCATGTTATGCCCCTATTGCTGTTGCTGTCCTCCTCTTTGAGGCTCTCTGGGTCGGTTCCTGAGTCTGGGTCCACAGTACTCGACCAGGGTCATGTCGTGATGGAAGTCATGGCCCAATGCTGCGTACTCCCTCCTGTACTCTGCAATGTCCTCTGCCTGAGTGTGTTGCCTTTGTGCTATCGGTTGTTGTGTTGTTGCTGGGGGTGCCCTCTAGAAACTGGGGAACAATGGCCTTGGAATCCTACTGGAAGAAGTGTATGTGTGAGTAGGTGAATGGGGTCTATTGCCTACCCCTGAGTTCCCCTGCACTGCATGAGGGGCTTGTGTGCCCGGTGTGCCCACTATTGCCAATCTATCAGCCATTTGTGCCAAGGATTGAGTCATGGCATGCTGACTGACCACCAGATTGTTGATAACCTGCATGAACTCTGCATCTGGGTCCATGGGTGCCTTGCCACTGCCCTCTGTTGAAATAATGTAACTGCAAAGTGTATTCTTATTATTATTTGATATATTATTCATTGGATCAATCCCCATTGTGGATTGATCATGTCGGCTATTGTAAAAGGACCAAATCCCCTTTTGCGGATTGGTCATAATATAATTGTAATAGGGAAAAGAAGAGGTCGGCCCCAGAATATATCAAAGAGGCCCCGAAATAAAATAAAGGTGGTTATAACCACCCAGATTAAGAAGTCGGCCTTGCCTGTGAAGAGACACTTCACACATGCCAGATTAGTATAAATAAGGAGGCTAGTGCCTCACTTAGACACACTTCACTTGCTCATTGAGAGACAAGTTTTGGAACTACAGTTGGAGAAGAGAGAGAGAGAGTGGCGCATCTTTCGGAGAGGATCTTCTGTATTAGCTTAAGTTATCTCTTGGCATTGTATTGGCTATCTATAATAAGGAAGTTTTGCTGGGTTTTCTTCCCCTAGAGGGTTTCCCAGGATAAATATCGTGTCTCTTGTGATTATGTATTTCTCAGTAATCTTATCTTATGTTGTTGTTATCTATTAAAATGCAAAGAACTATAATAATGGCTTAAACATTAACACCCTCTGGCCTCTCATACGTGCCTCCCATCATCTTCTATGCCTAACGCTCTGCCCTTCTCTCTGCTTCCCTGTGCACCTCTTCCTCTTCCTCTCAACTGGGAGGAAAAGGGAGAAAATTTACTCTAGGTCTCCTCTCCCCGCGTCTGTTGTAAGTGACGTACTCGTCACCTACGTGCTCACATCCCTCTGGCTCACCTGCTGAACTCATTGTCTTTAGTGACAGGCTGGCAAGACTAAAGCTCTGATACCACTATAATATCCCAGATCTGGCTAGTCTAGGAAAAGTTGCTAATCTGTTGTGTTTGTTGTCTGATTTGAAACACTGGGGGTTTCTGGATGCATTTAAGCTGTGAGTTTTAACATGCTTGGTGTTTTTTGCATGCGTGTGTAAATAAATACGTTGTTTACAACATATGAATAAGCATACATATAGAGAATGACACAAAAGACTGTAAATCATATGTTAGATTTTTAGAGTAAGAATAAGACAGTAGTCTCTTTTTAAAAAATAAGACAAAACTCCTTTAGATCTGAAGAACAGAACAGCATATAGGGTTGTAACAGAATAATAGAAATCTGAACTTAGGATAAACAATAAATCTAGATCTTAACAGTGATAAGTAAACCCTTATCTTGACAGCAAAACTTCAAACAATGAGATATTAAACTCAGATCCAAACAGAGACGTTAGACCTCTCAAACATATATAACAGCAATGTTAAATG
>ML812281.1:341839-353814 GCA_009831015.1 Picea engelmannii
TCTGCAATAAATTCAAAATGTTATTCGCATTCATTGACCTCTTCCTCAAGGTCCATTTACATCACATATTCATATTTATGAGTTTGCCATAGTTCTTGGCCAGTCCAGTTATATTTACAAGCTGGGGGAAACAGGGTGTTACATCATCACTAGCCATCTAGCTGGAAATCACTTCCAGCACTACTAATAGTCTCCATGGCAATCAGATAGTAGCATACAACTGCTACAATTCCATCCAATAGAACATAATTGTGTCTATTCGTAGTAGTAAACAACTATTGTCCAGTGGTACACAACCACTCCTAGTAGCACACAACTACCAACAAGTGACACACAATCACTACCAATGGAGCACATCCACCACAATAACATACAACTATTGTCCAGAGACATACAGTCTCCACAACAATCAAATCATATCATTTGATATCATCTTGCATCAACAATGTCATCAGGTGCATCACCTCTAATACGTACTAGCATGATGTGAATGCATCATATCTAAGTTGTATTGGCGTGATCTAGAGTATCGTCTACATCATCTCTAAGTCATACTAGCATGAACATAACTAGCATGATGTAGGTGCATCATATCTAAGTTGTATGTCATATATAAATTGTACTCGCATGATGTAGATCAATGCCTCTATGTGTCACCTCTAAGTTGTATGATCATCTCTAAGCTATACTAGCATGAGCATATCTAGCATGATGCCAATGCATCATATCTAAGTTGTACTAGCATGATCATATCTAGCATGACACGAGCCATTTGCATCACCTATAAGTTGTACGGTTAGCTCTAAGTTGTACTAGCATGATGTCAATACATCATATCTAAGTTGTATGTCCATCTCTAAGTTGTACTAGCATGGCCATATCTAGCATGATGCAACTCATAAGCATCGTCTCTAAGTTGTACTAGCATGAACATATCTAGCATGATGTGAATACATCATATCTAAGTTGTATTTCCACCTCTAAGTTGTACTAGCACGATGCACCTCATGCCATTGTATCATCCACAACTCCAACCATCTCTATCATATCTAAGTTGTACTAGCATGATCATGACTAGCATGATGCAAGCATCATCTCTAAGTTGTATAACCATCTCCAAGTTGTACTAGCATGATACAGATCTGCAACTCACTGACAGTCCATGGTGCCACATATTAGCACTCCCTCCCAACCGAGGAAGTCATCTCCTCCCTCTCAACCAAGGGAACAATTTCCACAAGTCCCATCTTGTCCCTTAAGTATGAAAACTTTATCTTGGATAGAGGCTTCGTCAAAATATCAATTGTCTGCTCATCAGTGGAGATATACTAGAGAATCACTTTTCCCCTCTGGAATTTATCACGGAGAAAGTAGTACTTGATCTCAATGTGATTCGACGTGTCATGGAACACCAGGTTCTCTAAGAGCTTCACACTGCTCTAATTATCACAATATATCATAGTCGAATCCAACACCTGATCAAATAGTCCAGAAACCAGTTTACGGAGCCATACTGCTTCCATACAAGCATCACAAGCTGCAATATACTTTGCTTCTGTAGTGTCGAGTGCAACATATTTTTGTTGCCTGCTAGCCCATAACATCATAGCAGAGCCCCAACTGAAACATATACCAGAAGTACTATTTTTGTCATCTGCACTCCCTACCCAATCTGAATCAGTAAATCCATGCAATTGTATATCATTGTTTGAGGCATATCGGAAACCATAGTTTAGCGTCCCATGAATATATCTCAAAATATGTTTTGCCACTATCCAATGCCCATGTCTAGTTTCCACCTGAAACTGGCTCAACGTGTTCATAGCAAAGCAAATGTCTGGCCGGGTATTCACCAAATACATCAATGAGCCAAAGAATCAGTGTCGCTCAACTTCCTCATATCTGTCACCATGGGAATTGCCATGGATTTGCAATCCATCATCCCTAACTTCTTGAAGGATCTTTACAACATACTTCCCTTGCCACAGGAAGATTTCACCATGCTTATGCTATTCTTCTAGTCCCAAATAATAATGCATGAGACCAAGATCCTTCATATCGAATTCAGAGGCTAACTCCCTCTTACACCAAATAATGAGAGGCTTTGCACCTTAACACCTTGAGGTTGTTCTATGTATACTTCTTCCTCAATTACTCCATTGAGAAAGACGGTCTTTACATCCATCTGATGTAAACTCCAACCCATGGATGCCACAAAAGACATGATGGCTCTGATAGAGGTATATCTGGCAACTGGAGCAAATGTCTCATCATAGTCTTCTCCCTCATGCTAGGAGAACCCTCTAGCCATGAATCTTACCTTTTATTTATCAATACTTTCATCCATTGCATGTTTTATCTTGTAAACCCATTTTGAAATGACTATAGACTTTCCTTAAAATCTAGGCACAATTTCCCATACATCATGATGGATTGATATTCTTCCATCATATCTTCCTTCCATTCTTTCTTCTTGATTAACAACCAAAGATCCTCAAGTGTTCAACACTTGGCTTCTTTTCCGGAGAAATCTTCTTCTGGAGTCATGTTCTTCAATATATGATGAGAACTTCTATTCTAAACATATATGGTTGTCATCGCTGCTTCTCCCCATAGAAACATGGATAGATTCTGGTCATTCATCATTGCCTTGATAGATTCTTCAATGGCTTGATTCTTTCTTTCTGCTACACCATTCTACTGAGGATTGTAGGGAGCAATGAGCTTCCTCCTAATCCTGACCTCTCTGTAGAATGTCTTGAAATCACCTGAGGTGTACTCTCCCGCTTAGTGAGAAGGTTGGCATTGGTCCACACACATCTGAGTGAACGATGTCCAAAACTTCTTTTGCTTTACACGCTTCCTTTAGAATTGGTACTTAGTGAGATCACCTACCTCACCACTTGATGGAGTCATCTACTCCATGTTTTACAACTATCACTCTAGATCCTTCTCAGAGCTATCACCTGTGACCTGCGTGGAACAAAAACAACAAGAGAAAAAGTATTTCCAATAACATTTTCATAAGAACATATCTATGGTAACAAGGATCATAGAATTACCAAGGTGACCTACTTGGGAGAAAAACAAGAAATATCTCCTAGAGGAGATGTTAGTTCATCAAACAAGTGCAATAAGCATCTATATCAATGCAACCAAGTATACCTAGCAGCAATAGAACCTTTCAAAGATTGTTTTCACAACTATAGTGTTTACTTGTATTGTGGCAACTATCAAACTTGATATGTGCAAATTGAAACTTAACAATTTTGATCAATCAAACCTGGAACCTGGAGCCTCAATTGCTTGTTCCTCTGAATGTATTGAATCCAAGATTAGTTCTTGGACATGTCTCTTGTACATTCCCTACAAAACACACTCATGCTTTGTTGGATGATAGAACATGAAAATCATATACAAGTGCATACCCTTGAAATTTGTAGCATTGTTCAACTTGTCTTCTAATATGAAACTAGACACCATCTTGACAATAAGATGTTAGAAGCTGAATCAAAAAGGTTCGATGATTAGAACAAGCTAGAAACTCTGAAATTTCAACTTTGACTACAAAATCAATTTTGACCAAAAGTCAACCTTTGACTTTGACCCAAAAACTCAAACTTGATCTTTTTGTTGGCCGAGGACACCAGAGGGTGTTCTAGGCTAGGGCGCACTAGAATATCCATAAATTAGGTCCAACGATTCACTTAAGGTGCCCAAAGAATTATATTAGGGTTTGTTGCAGCTGCAAAATCAAAAACCCTAGTTGCAGTTGCAACTGGTGCTATAACGAGCTTAACAAAGAATTGCCATGCTACCTTCCAGTGGTTAGATTGTCCTGAATGTGGTGTGGGCCCATAACTTGTTAAAATATTTGATGTGTTTGTTTTACCATAGACAATATCACTATTGTCACCCAACCATAGGCAAGCAACCACCCCGAGCACCATAACCTTTTCTAGATAGAATGATTTTAGAAGAAACACTAGAACCAACATATAACCAAGATAACACATCTTTCTCCAAAGATAGCTCACCATACATAACGTCCCAAAGCCACAAAACAAGAATACTCAGCTGCAACAGTTGCAGTTGCACTTACCAAGAGTACCACCAAGAAATATCACCAAGAGCACCACCAAGAGATACTAGAAGGTAGAGAACACATCTTAGGCTATATAGCGCCAGAGAGAGAGACCAAGAAACAGTCTAGAGCATCCACCTTCCTATCTTGTAGCTGCAGCTCCAAACTTGCACTATCCTTGACTGAGAGAGTGAGTGAAGTGAGTGTGTATAAATGAGCTAGATCATCTCTTATTTATAGTGGTTCTTGTCACTTGTCTGGGCCGACTTGTCCTTTTAGAATCTAATACTTTAATATTAATTTTTTTACTGAGCTGACTTGTATTATAGGATTTTTACACATCTGTTTAGGGTTTATCTTGCTTCCGGAATATTCTATTCTAGCCAAAAGTTATACATGGAGGTTAATACCTCCCACATCTACCATAACATCAACCAGAAGGATAATGACTTGGATATGTTATTTTATTTGTATTGTATGTTTTACAAATGTTTAAATATGACAATATAAAGTGAAATTTGAATGTGACGTGTGCTATGGTCATTTTCTATATGCACGCAATTTTAATTCCATGTTTTTATTTTGGATTCAATGAATATATAATGTGAGTGCGATGCTATCCTATCTTATTGAAAAAAAAATGTAAGTGAATGACAAATAAATCACATACATGGGTATGTAATCACATAAGCTAATTAATGAAAAATATTCATTTAACATAATATTCAAATGTCATGAACTTTATAAAACATTTCTATAGAAAGACATAGAGATTTAGTATATTGAAAGATGCTCTAGAAGCATATATCCTATTTTTTATTTTGTATTTTTATTTTCGAATCAATGAATATATAAGATAAGTGTTATGCTATCATATCCTATAGAACAAAAAAATGTAAGTGAATGTTAAATAAATCACATACATGGGTATGTAAATCACATAAGCTAATTAAGGAACATATCCATTTAACAAAATTTTCAAATGTCATGAACTTTCTAAAATCCCTCTATAGAAAGAGAGAGATTTAGTATATTGAAAGACCCTCTAGAAGCATATACCATTAGCTATTCTACTAAGACATGTAATTCATCATCTAAATTGGTGGTGTGAATGCCTTTCATCAAGTGGATTGCACATGCAACAACCTTAGGTGTGAAGTTAGTTTTTTGCATTTCTTGTATTAATATTTGTTCCAAAGAGTTATATACCCTATGTTTCTCATCATTGAAAAGGTGTAAGATTTGAGGTGATCTTGCAAATTTTTACATCCTTGAATTTTAGTTTCCTTCAAGATCTCAACTTATAAAACTATGACCAACATAACTCCACATTAAAGATGGCGTGTAAGTTGAGAAAGGGTAGAAGCTTCAATTCAAAAGCATTGTCACCCATAGCCTTGGTGATCGCATAAGACTCATATTGAAGTGTTATGAGCTTCTTCTGTGGGCCCACAAGTTTTTGTTTCTACAAGTAAAACCATACCGTATCACTAACCTAAAACTTATGTGGAACCCAATGTTTATCATGTCATTGCTTATACTTGGTGTTTTATCTCAATAGATCATTATGAAATTGTTATTGGATGTGTTGTGTATGTTCAACAAATTTTGTTGCTTTTCCTGCCTCATTCTAAGCTTGGGAGGACTCTTGTCGCGTCGATGCAATGGGAAAGTTACATCAATTAGGACCAATCATTGGAACCCTAGGAAAACCTAAAAAAGGTTGTGGTCAATAATGTTGTGAAGAGTTATGTTGTATCCATGATGAACATAGGAAGGCTTTCATCCCATGTACGTGGATGCTTGGAGTTGTATATTCTGAGGGTATGTACAATCATCATGTTGACTACCTTTGTCTGTCCATTGGTTTGGGTATGGAAGGTGGTGGATTTGGTTAGTTTGGTATCCATCATAAAGTAAAGATTGGACCAAAAGATACTGAGGTAATTGTCCCCACAAAAAACAATATTATTTAACAACCTAAAATGTACCCACACATGCTCGAAGAATATATAAGTAGTGGTTTCTACTATGACACTCTTCTTGTAGGGTTATAAACTTGTCATTTTAAAGAATTGATTAACACCCACAAAAACACAAGTGTTAGCATCCTTGGTTGAGGGAAGACCTTACATAAAATCCATGGAGACAAACTCCTAGGACCTATTGGAAATGGAAAAAGGAGTGTATACTGCTTGTTTCTTGATTGCAAGTTTAGTGCAGTCATAAGTAGTGTATGATTTGATGTTTTTGTTGATGTCCCATTAGAACTTTGGTGAGTAGAAGTACTTACACATCACTACCAATGCCTTCTCCATGCCAAAATTACTCACCACTTAATCATAGTGTGCCTCCCATAAGAATGATACGGAATTACCCATAAAATTCACATAAATAATATAACTAGAGAATGTTAGTTCTTATTTTTTGTAATTATGAATTTGACCTTGGACCAATATTAGGACTTATATTGGATAATATCATTCGGGTTTTTGAGACAATGTTTAATGTGATCATAAATGGACCAAATGTGATGACCAAAAAGGGCTATAATGGAAAAAAGGGCATTAGAATTGCTCAAGAGAATCAATAAAAAAAATTCTTAATTTTACCCTTCAAATCAAGATGATGTGTTTTAAATAGAGAAAAAGGTTTCAGTATTAACAAGAATAGGATTAATTTAGTTGCCAATGTATGATAGTGTGAAGCATATGGAGTGCACTTGACTTAGGACGTGAGCAATTTATATCAATAATTAACTTAATAGCGTTAGATTCAAAATGCTTTTGATGGGGTATTGAACTATGATGGGCCTTTGGATGTTGAAGGATTCCTAGATATTCTCATAATTTATTATCCTATAAATGCTAAAACCATTGTTTTTTATATTGTATATGATGACTTTAGTGTGAATTTATTGACTACCATAGATAGTATAGAGAACTATTGTTAATTTGAAGATGAATGTGATAATGTAAAATATGCATTTGTAGTTGTTTTTTGGTAGTTGCAATGAGTCTATAATAACGGTTAGACAAGAAATTGCAGTCAATAGTGATGAAATAATATCAGTTGTCCTCATAAATTATGGTCCAACTATTTCTATACTAGTGTCTAAACAACACTAGGCTCCAAAAAATACTTTTGAAGTTCCTAATATCATGGACTATAAACTCTCGGCCATCAACAACTAATGAATTTAGACCCAATGATTGTGACATCATCTCTTTTTTATTCTTGTTGAAATATAGTGCACAAACATAATCTCTTGATCGCAATTGATCATATATGCACTAAGTGTAGGCTTTTGATATCTAATATCTATATTATTGGGGTAGAAACCATAAAGTTAAATTTTGGCATCTAATAATTAGATTCATAATATGGACTAGTCCAATCAGTTAGCGCAAGCAATTGTCGCCAATGTTATTAGGCATTTGTCTAAGTTTCGTGTCAATAGGTGTCTAGTTCGAATCCCCTTGGGTGAGGGTGCACTAATCTATATTGATGGGTTTACTAGAGATGCTTTCGACGAATGTGGGAAACATCCCCTCGTGAGGTTTTCCTTGGAAAAAAAATAGTATTCATAATATGGACGATCATTCTTTTGGTTTTGTATACTCATAATATAGACAATTATTGTTTTGAATTTTATTATTATTATTATTTACAATACACATGCATGTTTTACATAGTTTCATCCAAATTGTTGAAAAAGACGATCTATTATAGGAATAAATTATAAAACATCGTTAGGAAATTACTTGATTAATTTCATGAATATGCTATACTAGGATTGTAATGTACTAAATTTTAGAACTATTCAAAAGATGCCACCAATCCTACTTTAGATTGAGAAACATTAATTGTAGAGTTTCATCTTGAAATATCCCCAGTCAACTCTCTAAACACCTAAAAATCTTATCTTAGGATCAATATTGCATTTTTTTTTCCTCAAAAAAAATCGTAACTTCTTAATTATTGCTTAATTAGTATTCAGAATCAATATGTCCCTAAGGGGTAGATAAATCCATTCCTAACTACCTTATCTTCAATAAATAAAGTTTGAGACTTTCAATCACTCAAAATTTTATATTTTCATTGATTTCCACATATTTATAATATTTCTCAAAAAAAAAAATCTTAATCATCCATGGGAAGGGAATTTTTTAGGTTTCCACCTAATTCTCCAACATCATTATTTCCATAGTAAACCACAGTTATTTCAACACTAAAACTATGAAACAATTTTATATTTTGATAAAAACTAGAGAAACAAACATAGATTTTTGAATCCTCCATTCATTTAGGTATTTTTTTATGACCTATTGATTTTCATATGGCATCTTGATTGACCAATTCCATTCCTTTGCTCGATAAGAATGTCTACAATTGAATTCAGTTGCAAGCCTTCTTTAGACAAACCTTAGACTTAGAGTTAATTTCTCTATACACAATGACAATAAATTCATGAGAAGACTTGCTCCATTCTCGTCAACTTCTCCAAAATTGATTGAAGTATCATATTCCCCATCCTTGACAAACCTGCCATCCATTTTATTACCATCAATGAGTCACCAAAGACTTGTAGTTCTGTAACCCTCTTATTTATTGGTACTTTCATTAGAAGATTCAAAGCCAACAACTCTTCATAGTTATTTGAACCACCCCCATGCATGTTTTAAATTTGAAATAATGGTAATCATTCAAATATAAAATACCTACTAGCCCACACACAAGTTTCCATTGGATAGCACCATCAAAATATCCGCAAACCACTAACATAGCAATTGGAGGATGTTTTGATATCCTTTTTTTTTTAACTTCTTGTTGGGGGCATTGAAACTTTTAAATATTTTCCTGATTTGAGATGTACATTGAAGGGTGGCATTACCTTGTCTTGAAAGATCTTTTAGTTTCTATCTAACCATATTCCCTAGGATACCACTAAAGGGATACCTATAGAAAATTTTAACTCCTTCCTCTAAACCCAGTTTTTCATGCACTCCTTCATAAGCTTCCTTTTCCAATCACCCTTGCAACCTACTAATTCATCCATTTCTTCCCAAACTTCCCCAACATATTAACAAGTTTTTAAGAGATAATCAATATTCTCTAGTTCCTTTTTGCACAACACACATCATCCCAAACCATGTCCATTGTGTTTTTGAAGGAAACCCCAAGTTAATGCATATTTCCTAAGGTCTAACCACATATAAACTTTTGATTTGAGAGGAACCTTAAGCTTCCATAAGGTTTTCTACCACCAAAAATATTTGTATTGGTTTTCTTCCACAAACAATGTTTAATACCCCAACCTAGGAGTATAAACCCCCATAGTATGGTTATTGTACCAAGCCAATGCATCCTCCTCATCTCTAATTTTGATGTGATTTTTCTTAGGTTTCTCTACATAATCCCTCCATTGAGTAGATTCCCACTCTAATAGCCTTATCTTTTTAATAGTTTTCTAACCCTATTGCCAAAATGAGGTGGTATGTGGATCAATTTCTTGTGCTAGTTTGAGGATTCCTTAGCTCTACAAGTTATATCTCATCTTCGTTGGAAATTTGCAACCATATCCATAGCCTACTCTAGGGTCAACGCTTATTCTAACTTTGTCCCCATTACCAACTTTCCAAACCAACAAATTACACACTAAAGAAAGGACCATATTATAGATTTCCAAATAATAGACTTTAACATAGTTATTGACTTAACGAGAAATTTGACCTCAAAACGAGAACTCTAGCCCAAAAAACCCATATTTTGGGTCAAAATACACAAAAATCAACCGTCGAATAGAAAAGTGGTGCTACTAGTAGCACCCTTTTTTGGGGAGGTGGTTAAAATTGTGACTTGTTTGAAATTGCGACCCTAACAACCAATATCATTGCAGAAAATTGATCCTTGAATAAAAAAGTGATGCTTCCATGAGCACCAATTTTATTTTTGGAGTTGAAATGACAACTTAATTTAAAATGTGGCCTTGACAACCGGTTTCATCTCAAGTAAAAAAATTAAAATCTACTCCTAAATCTAAACATGGTAACTCGAAAAATTATTTATTAATTAAAAAAAATCAACTCATAAATTGGAAAAAAGCACACCTTTTTGTTTTAAAAAGAATTGCAAAACACAATTTAAATATAAAAAATAAAAAATAAAATGAAACAAAACTTTAAAAGAAAAATTGAAAACAATTACCCCGGATGGGGTGTCAGCATGATAACATGTCTATACACCTAGAGAGGGGCGACATAGCCACCTAGAAGCTTGCATTTCTAAGTGGGGGATCGACGAAGGCTTTACCTCATCTTGTAGGCTGGAATACTAATGACATTCACTTTGCACGTGAGAAGGGGCGTGGACATATGTTTTTTGGTATAACTGATGCAATGGGGATTTACTATGCCCAAACTCTAGTTATCGTAGCCCTTACTCTACACCACCTGCATCGTTTTATGGAAATGTCCCCAACGAAGGAAGGAGAAGGCTCTCTATGTGCTTGGTTGTCCCTAGCTGGCACTTTCTCTTGTGCTCACGGGCTCTAGCTCGAAATATTGTTGCTCGTATTCATAGGTGTGGACGGTATCTCTACTGGCTTAATGTCGTGTCTCAGGGAAAGAGGAATATTTTGATGGGCTCTTAACTCTAGTTGGAGGATGAACAGAAGGAGTGTAGAATTGGAGGTCTCATCTAATCCCCTGGAAAGGGAGGTTGTTGCCTCCTCTACTCACAATTTTGATGTGCATAGGGAGTTGAACATGCAGGAGGCAACAATGATTTGGGGTTGTTGGGTTGAGTGGTTCAAAGAAGACTTTGAAGCAATGCATGATTGGAATAAGCTTGGCCTTATTCCATGGGTGCCCAACCAAGCACTTAGTACCTCTCTGGTTGGTTTAGCTAACATGCAGGTGGATTATCTCCCCCATGTTCCTCCCTTGTTGGTTTGGATGAAACACAGGATGATCTCTCTCCTCCAAGAAATTCCCATCCTAAAGAAGAACTTTTGAAGCTCATTTTTTAGGTGCGTAGCAAGGTGGCAGATCTAAAATATCGCTTGGAGCAAATGGACTAGCACATCTCTTTGTTAATTTCCCTGAATGCCCACACGACTCTCCAACGGCTTGTCTCAGAATTGTCCGCCCAGTATGCTCTCCAACTGAATGTCCCTATCCCGCTGCCAATGGGAAGTCAACCTTCTTCACAAGATAGACAGGCTTTGCCTACTGCTTAATGGTGGTCACAACTCTCTAGCTAATTTTGTTTTTAAGATTACTATGCAAGATCTATGTAGGCATGTTATTTTGAATTTAATGTTGCCTCTTAGTGAATGGATCATATCTAAACAACTCATTTTTTTTTTTACCCCACGGGGCAGTCTAAATACTTAAATATTGTTGAGATGGCTTGGTTTCCTCTCAAGGAAACCCATGCATCAATGTTTTCCTTTAACGTTTTATAATAGATAATACAATACTTCTTACTTTAGAAGAAAATTGAAAACAATTGAAACAAAACTTTGAAAAATTAAAAAAAAAAATGTTTAAAAATAAATAAAGTAAAACTAAAATAAAAATAATAAAAAATAATAAAAAAAAACAAATTAAAAAAGAAAATTAAACAAAATCTTTTAAAAATATAATTTTTTTTTTGGGGGGGTGTTGATTCCCATAATCACCCCTCCCCTCGTTACACACCCCACACCCACCCAACTCCCCATCACCCCTCCCCCTCCCTCACTCCCCCTCTCTCCTTGCATCGCTCGCAGGACACCTAGCAAGCAACATGTTCCTTAGAGCGGTGGGTTTGGAACCTGTCACTTGTTGGGAAATTTGTGGGTGCAATGGGGAGGGACGGAGAAAGGAGGGGGGGAGGGGGGGGGGGG
>ML812281.1:357527-373150 GCA_009831015.1 Picea engelmannii
GTTGTTGTAGTTGGATGGTGTTTTTTGGTTCCATCTTGTGCTACTATTGTAGCTAGGGTTTATTTGTTGTATCTAATGTGGATTTTCGGAATCATTCTATCTAGCAAAGGTTAAGGTGCTTGGGGGTGGTTGCATGCGTATGGTTGGGTGACAATAGTGATATTGTCTATGGTTAAAATGAGCACATCGAATATTTTAACAGGTTATGGGCCCACACTTGCTTCAAAACAGTCTAACCACTGGAAGAAATATCGACAGTTCTTTGTCAAGCTCTTTATAGCACCAGTTGCAGTTGCAACTAGGGTTTCTGAGCTTGCAATAGCGACAAACCCTAACCTAAATTATTGGGAACTTTTAGTGAAGCGTTTGGACCTAAATTTTGGGTATCTAGTGCACCCTAGCCTGGCACACCCTCTGGTGCCCTCAGCCAGCAAAAAATTCAAGTTTGAGTTCTTGGTCAAAGTCAAAGTCAAAGGTTGACTTTTGGTCAACATTGATTTTGTGGTCAAAGTTGAAATTTCAGGGTTTCTAGCTTGTTCTAATCATTGAACCTTTTGATTTAGTTTCTAACATCTTCTTGACAAGATAGTGTCTAGTTTCAGATTGGAAGACAAGCTTCACGATGCTATAAATTTCAAAGGTATGCATTTGTATATGCTTTTCAAGTTATATCATCTAGCAAAGCATAAGTGTGTTTGCAAGAGATGTACAAGAGACCTTGTCCAGGCAATGATCTTGGATTCATTACATTCAGAGGAACAATCGCTCACTCCCTAGAAGTTGAGGCTTCAGGTTCTAGGTCACATGCGATAGCTCTAAGAAGGAGCTACAATGACAGTTGCAAACATGGAGCAGATGACTCCATCAAGTGGGGAGGCAGTTGATCTCACCATGTACCAATTTTAAAGGAAGCGTGTAAAGAAAAAGGATTTTTGGACATTGTTCACCCAGATGTGTGTGGACCAATGTCAACCTCCTCACTAAGAGGGTATGTATGTTTCTTTTATTGATGATTTCTCACATAAAACTTGCATTTTTTTCTTGAAAGCAAAAAGAGAAGTAGTTAGTAAGTTTGAGAAATTCAAGCACGTGTGGAAAACTTATCCGAAAAGAAGATAAAGATCTTAAGGTTCGATAATGAAGGAGAGTACACCTCAGAGGACTTCAAGACATTCTGCAAAGAGGTCAGGATTGAGAGGGACCTCACTACTCCCTACAATCCTTAGCATAATAGTGTAGCAGAAATAAAGAACCAATCCATTAAATAATATGTTAAGTCAATGATGAATGACCAGAATCTATCCATGTTTCTATGGGGAGAAACAACTATGACAGCCATATATGTTCAAAACAGAAGTCCTCATCATATATTGAAGAAAATGACTCTAGTAGAAGCCTTCTCCGAAAAGAAGCCAAGTGTTGAACACTCGAGGATCTTTGGTTGTTATTTCTATATTCATGCTCCCAAGGAAAAAGGAAAGAAGTTGGAACCTTCAGGAAAGAAGGGAATATTCATTGGATATAGTGAGTCTTCAAAAGCTTACAGAATCTATGTTTCAAGTCAACAGAAGGTTGAAATCAGTAGAGATGTGACTTTTGATGAAAATATTTCCTTCAAGAAATATATAGAAGATTCCATGGATTCCAACGATGAAGAAGAACGTGAAGGTCCCATGCAAGAAACTACATTTTCTCCACAACATCCCAATGAAGAAACAAAACAACCACTTGAACCTCTGGAACCAGTTATTGTACCTGAGACCAGAAAACGACAAGCATGGCTAGAATCCACCTTACAAGAATAAAAAAACATAAATCTCCCAATGGAACCTTCAGGGAAAGCAAGAGGCCCAAAATATTCTCTAGTTATGCGGCACTCATGACAATGTTGATATTATGGTAGTTGTGGGAGGTATTAACCTCCATATGTAACCTTTGACTAGAATAAAATATTCTGGAAGCAAGAGAAACCCTAAACAGATGTGTGAAAACCCTGGAAGACAATTCGGCTCAGCAGAATAAGTAATATTGAAGTATTATATGTAGAAAAGGACAGGTTGGCCCTACTTGAAGAGACACATGTTCACCTAGACATATTAGTATAAATAGAGGATGTATTGGCTCATTTTTTCACTCACTCACACACTCTTAGTCACTCAGAAACAATGTGCAAGTTTGGAGGAGGAGCAGCAACAACTACAGTTGTATAGTTTTCTCTTTTTTAGTCTTTCTGGTACTTTCTCTTGTGCGCTACCCTTGGAGAAGGTGCGCTCTCTTGGTTATTTGTTGGTTATGATGTGGCTTCCTGGAATCATTATTTCTATCAAAGGTTAAGGTGATCAAGGGTGCCTTTATGCCTATGGTTGGGTGACAATGGTGTAGCATTGTCTATGGTTAAATGAGCACATCAAACATTATTCTAACAGTCTTGTCAATGCAGAACCTTCCACCTTTGAAGAAGTAGTCAAGAAGAAAGAATGGAAGGAAGCTATGATGGAAGAATATCAGTCCATCATGAAAACTTATGTATGGGAAATTGTGCCTAGACCTGAAGGAAAGTCTATAGTCACTTCAAAATGGGTTTACAAGATAAAGCATGCAATAGATGGTAGTATCAATAAATACAAAGCAAGATTCGTGGCTAGAGGGTTCTCTGAGCACAAGGGAGAAGACTATGATGAGACATTTCCTCCAGTTTTCATATACACCTCTATTAGAGCCATCATATCTCTTGTAGCATCCATGGGTTGGAGTTTACATCAGATGGATGTAAAGACCACTTTTCTCAATGGAGTAATTGAGGAAGAAGAATACATAGAGAAACCTCAAGGTTTTGAGGTACACCTGAGAGAAACCCATGTATGCAGATTAAAGAAGGCCTTGTATGAATTCAAGCAAACTCTAAGAGCTTGGTATGCATGAATTGACGGTTACTTGACGAGACTTGGATTTTCCAAGAGCTATGCTAATCCAAACCTTTATTACAAGGTTGTGAATGATGCACCTATGATCCTGCTACTATATGTTGATTGTTTGTTTATGGCAGGTGTAGAGCCTCTCGTTATTCAATGTAAGAGGGAGTTAGCTTTCGAATTCGATATGAAGGATCTTGGTCTCATGCATTATTATTTAGGACTAGAAGTATGGCAGAAGCATGGTGAATTCTTCCTAGGGCAAGGGAAGTACATTGTAAATATCCTTCAGAAGTTTGGGGTGATGGATTGCAAGTCCATGGAAACTCCCATGGTGGCAGATATGAAGAATCTGAGAGACTATGATTTTGATCCAATAGACTCGTCCCTCTACCGGCAGTTGATTGGCACATTGATGTATTTGGTTAATACACAGCTTGACATTTTTTTTTTTGTGAACATGTTGAGCTAGTTCCAGGTGGAACCTAGACATGAGCATTGGATAGTTGCAAATCACATGTTGAGATATCTTCGTGGGATGCTAAATTCTGGTTTGAGATATGACTCAAACAATCATGTACAACTACATGGATTTATTGATTCAGATTGGGCAGGGAGTGTGGATGATAGAAAGAGTACTTCTAATATATTTTTCAGTTTGGGCTATGTTATGATATCATGGGCTAGAAGGAAACAAACGTAAAAAAAATTGAACTGTATGCAAATTAAATCATATACACAGAGAAACTCTTGCGGAAATTTATATATAAAACTTAAAATAGATAAATACATTATGTAAATGCACAGATTCATACGAAAATAACAGTAAACATATACATGCAACATAGATAGGAAATACCCATAAATATAACGACAGGTATAAACCACACATAGGAAAAACCCATAAAAATAAACACATTATTAATAATGTAGCATATAAATTAACACACAACCGACACTTATCTTGGAAAGAATATCACCAACTGCGTGCAGACCTTCCACGAACCTCCCAGCCTTAAACCACACTACTCATCACTCTCAACAATGGGTCACCCCTGAGTTGGGACTAAACTCCACCCGGGTAAAGGGATTCCTAACCAGGCTGATGTATCTCAGACAACGGGAAAGACTTCGTCACAGGTGTCGAATCAAACTAACAACCTGCAGTCCCTCATTCCCCGCATGCTTATCCCACCCCAGGAAGTGAGCCCCTTCTCTGTTCAACAGTCCCTCAGCTGCCCCACATCCTTTCTAGGGCTTCAGCAACATGCCGGACATGAAGTCACATAGCCCTGTAGTTGCAGTTTATCACCTTCATGAATCAATCCCCAACAATTCTCTCACCTAGAGAGAATTTTTTCACGGGCCTGACAACCCGCTTCTTCAGTCCATCTCCCAAGCTAACTGGGTACAGATACAGGTATGAGTACGGGTACAGGTATGGATACAGGTATAGGAAGGTACGAAGGATAGTTGAATGAGTGAGTGAATGATCATGGAATGATAGGAAAATGAACTAAGTCCAAGCTATATGTATGCAAATTCCAAACTTGACACTTGTCATGTTGGTAGCTACTTTGGTCCACTTGTCCCCATCCTTAGAACTTAGTATAAAATAATTATCCATACTTTATACTTTAAGGAATATTAACATAATATTCCTTTTTGGCTTAAGCTCCCTAGCTTAGCCCTTTTCCTCAACTTTTAACCCCCCCTTTCCCTAACTAGTGGAGTTTAGTCCCCCATAATCTTTTATCGTGGTCAGTCTACACGCAGCGATGTATTATATTAATGATTAGACATATACAAAAAATAGGTTCACTGGCCTTTAACATCTAGGCTCTCTGGCCTAACTCAAAACATAAGCCACCTAGCATATAATAACTGGCTCACCAGCCTATAAAACACAACATATACACAAAGTCTCCCTGGCTCCATTGGACCTTTACAAGCCCTATGGCTCAATTCCGGAGCTGTTTGATTTTCCGATCCAGAATGTGTACCGGATGTACTTGGAAAGTGCCTTCTTGCTCCACCTGAATCACATTCCAATCAATAATATGATTAGCATCAGGTATATATTTCTTAAGCAATAATATATGAAATACATTATGAATGGTCATTGATGTAGGCAAGGAAAGCATGTATGCTACAAGCCCAATCCTCTCTAGGATTTTAAACGGCCCACAATAGTGACATGCCAACTTTGAACAATTTCCCAACTTCAGGGAACTTATGTTGGCCTTCACTTTCAAGAATACATGGTCCCCCACTTTAAATTTCTTGTGATTTATTCTCTTATCAGCATAGTTTTTTTGCATGTCTTGGGCAACCTTTAAATTTTGTTTTATTTTCAACATTTGCTCCATTTCCCTGAGTAAATCTGGCCCAACCACTTCTCTATATGTTGGGTTATCCCAGCTTACTAGTGTGTTACACCTTCCGCCATAAAGTGTCTCAAATGGGCTCATCTTTAGAGATGTTTGGTACCCATTATTATAACCAAACTCTACTAAGTGTAGGTATTCTTCCCATTTTGATGGTTTATCCATCACATACATCCTCAACATATCCTCAATCACTTGATTCACCCTCTTTGTTTGTCCATCTGACTCTGGATGATAAGTTGTGCTAAAATTCAAATTTGTTTCAAATCCCTTAAATAATCCCTTCCAAAAATTTGAGGTAAATTTTGGATCTCTGTCAGACACAATTGTCTTAGGTATACCATGTAATCAAGCAATTTATCTCATATAAACATCAGCAATGTTGGTTTCCTTGTGAGTGAGCTTTATTGGAATAAAATGGGCATCTTTAGTAAGCTTATCCACAACTACCATGATAGAATCATGTTGCTTGTTTGTTTTGGGAAGTTTGGTGATGAAATCCATTGTTACAACTTCTCATTTCCACTCGGGAATGGGTAATGTTTGTAGCAAACCAGCTGGTTGTTTATGCTCATCCTTTACCTTTTGACATTCCAAACATTTGGAAATAAAATCAGCAACTTCTTTCTTCATTCCTGGCCAATAATATTGGCTCTTGACGGCTGCAATAGTTTTCTAATAACCTGGGTGCCCAACATAAGGTACATTATGCATTTCCCTCAATATCAGATTTTTTAATTCATGGGAATTTGGTACATAAATTGTTCCCCTGCATATGAGAATTTCATCATTTTCTAGCTTATAGTCTTCAATTTTCTGCTGCAAATTACCTTGTAATTTTGCCACTAATCTCTTGTATTGCAAATCTGATTTTGTAGCCTCCAAAATTCTATCTTTCAAATCTGATTGGTACATGCTAATGGTCGTAGCATGCAACTCATGCACTCTTATGTTGAGTGCATCAGCCACTTTGTTCTCTTTCCCCTTGATATGCTTTATATCAAAGTCATATTCACTGAGAAATTCTAACCATCTGCTTTGCCTAGCATTTAGAGTTGGTTGATCAAATAAATATTTCAGACCATTATGGTCTATCCTCATCTCAAACCTTTTCCCCATGAGGTAGTTTGTCATTTAAATTTGTGAAGATGAAAAAGTTGTAATAGAATTTCCCTGAAGCTGCTAAATAATAAAAATCTCCCTCTCTCATTGGTTTTCCCCTTGTGGGTTTTTCCAGGTTCGTTGTTAGACTGAAAATATATGTGTCAATATTTTCTGAGTTTTATGTGCTGCTGATATTTTATTTCTGCATTATAAACAATGTTCAGAATCCTCATGTTTCAGTCCTGAAAATTATTTTTCTGCTGAGTTTTATTTGTTGTTATAAAATTGGGTTTGGGCATTAAACATTGGTTGAAAAATCAGCGAGACTGAAACTGGGTTGGGGTCTGAAATTTTACATGGTGTCAAAGTTGAGTTAAGAGAAGCAAAGATATTTCAACAAGTCAGAAAGTTGGGACAGTAGTCACTTCACAAGGCAGAATTTTGAATTTATCATTTTCAGCAGAAAAGGGTCAATGGATACATGTTTGAGAGTTGAGGACAGACTTGATGGGGCAACAGATTTTGGTGCTTGGAAGGAGAGGATGATCTTGATTTTGCAAGAAAATGAGTTGTGGGACATTGTGGAAAATACTGCAACTCATCCTATTGTGGTACCTATTGATTCTACTCTTCTTGCAGCGTACACTAAGAAGAGTATCAAGGCTAAGAGGATTATTCTTGATGCCATCAAGGACCATTTGATTCCTCACTTGACAGTGAAGGAAAATGCCTATGAGATGTGGGATTCTTTGACTAAATTGTACCAGAGTACTAATGAGAACCGGAAGATGGTTTTGAGGGAAAAACTAAAGAGCATAAAAATGACCAAGGCTAAAAATGTGGTCACATACCTTACTATATTGACACAGGTGAGAGATGAGCTTGGAGCTGTGGGGGAGGCCATAGTTGACAGTGAGCTTGTGAGAACAGCATTGAATGGAGTTTCCAAAAAATGGGTTGTTTCTATGGAGGGCATTGTTGCTAGGGAGAAGCTTCCCAACTGGGAATGTCTTTGGGATGAATTTGTTTAGGAGGAGACCCAGAGAGGTTATGTACATGGAAGTTCATCTATAGGTCATGAGGAGGAGAATGTGGCTCTTGCTACCACTAGCAAGAAGAATTTCAAAATGGGTCCAAAGGGAGGAAACAAGCCCAAGGGTGAAGGGAAGAAAGACATGAGAAAATTCAAGTGCTTTGCATGCCATAAGTTTGGGCACTATGCAGGTCAGTGTCCTAACAAGAAGAAGAAACAAACAACAGCTTCAACAGCGGTGGAAGAGTTGT
The DNA here is from genome assembly GCA_009831015.1 of Picea engelmannii. Lineage (NCBI taxonomy): Eukaryota > Viridiplantae > Streptophyta > Pinopsida > Pinales > Pinaceae > Picea > Picea engelmannii. The sequence goes on from ML812281.1 coordinate 365,215, forward strand.
CCACCAAGTTTGACAAGGAGTTTTCCTTGGTTGTGTGTCTATCCATGAGGACCACTCATTTAGATACTTGGTATATTGACGGTGGTGCCTCTCGCCATATGACAGGGGTTCGTGAGCACTTGATAGACCTCACACAGATTGGAGATGTTGAGGTAGTGCTTGGAGATGACTGGGAGGTCAAGGCAATTGGTTGCGGGACTGTATCATTTCAGAGGGAGTCTTTGCCTCCCTTGTCTTTTCCATAGGTTCTATATGTTCCGGGCTTGAAGAAGAACTTAGTGTCAGTTTCTGCTATTGAGGAGAGGGGCTATGAGGTCTTGTTTCATGATGGGCAGGTGCTCCTTTACCCAAAAGGGTCTGGTATCACTTCGGCCAAAGTGATTGGGACTAGACATGAGAAGTTGTAGAAGCTTATGTTCCAGCCAGCAAGAGCATTGATTCATACTACCAGCAACAGTGACCTATGTGAGTTATGGCACAGGAGGATGGCACATTTGCACCATGGGGATTTGAGGGTACTGAGGGAGATGGTGACAAGAGTTTCATATTTCAATTCAAAGCACCATGAGTTGTGCCAGGGGTTTTCTTTGGGAAAGTACACCAAGACTTCTTTTCCGAGCAGTCGCAGCAGAGAAACAGGGATTCTTGATCTTATACATTCATATGTATGTGGCCCAATGTCGTCGACATCTTTGACTGGTTTTCTATACTATGTTGTATTCATTGATGACTTCTCACAGAAGACTTGGATTCTCTTCATGAAGACCAAAGGATAGGTCTTCAGTTGGTTCCAAGATTTCAAATCTCTTGTGGAAAACCAGATAGGGAAGAAAATCAAAGATCTGAGGATGGACAATGGGGGTGAGTATACCTCCAAGGAGTTCATGGACTTTTGTGCAGGAGAGGGCATCAGGAGAGAGTTGATTGTTCCTTACAACCCAAAGCAGAATGGGGTTGTAGGGAGGAAGAATAGGGCCATTGTTGAGGATGCGAGAGCCATGCTACATGATCAGGGGTTGCCACTATTTCTATGGGTTGAGGCATGCTACATTGCAGTTTATCTGCAGAACATGAGTCCTCACAAGGTTGTAGGGAGCATGACTCCAGAGGAGCATTTTTCTGGGAAGAAGCCTGAGGTGGGGCACCTTCAAATTTTTGGGTGCATCACTTATTCACATGTCCCTTCTGAGAAGAGGACAAAGTTGGAGCCCACGACAGAGAGAGAGATCTTTGTTGGGTACAGTGAGACTTCAAAGGCTTTCTCTATATACCTTCCTTCCTCGAGGAAGACTGTCTTGAGGAGGGTTGTCAGATTTGAGGAGGACGGAGCCTTTAGTAAGTCCAGAAGGACAGAGAAGGGTGAACAGTCTTCACCTCAGATCCAGGTGAGTCTGCAGTAGACTACATTGAAACAGAGTTTGGAGCCACCAGTTTCAAGGACGATAGGTTCACAGGTGACAGGGCCACAGGATTAAGGTTCGCATGCTACTGGTCCACAGGTTTAAGGATCGAGTACTCCAGAGTCTACTTTAGGTTCACTGTCTTCAAGAGATGGGGTTGAGAAGAGAGAGTCCCCTCCATGGGACACTACTTCAGAGAGGAGGAAGCTCAAGTGGCTTCAAGATACTTTGAGGGAGGCACAGGGTTCGATGGGGAATCCCAGACAGACAGTGAGGGAGAGTAAACCTTCTGAGAGGTTTTGCAACTACATCGCGATGGTGAGCAGTTTTCAGAAGTTTGAGCCTTCCACTTTTGAGGAGGCTTTTGGTAGACAGGTTTGGAGAGATGCCATGATGGAAAAGTACAATTCCATCATGAAGAACGATGTCTGGGAAGTTGTTCCTAGACCTGAGGGGAAGTCAGTGGTGACTTCCAGGTGGCTCTATAAACTAAAGCATGTTGCAGATGACAGCATTGAGAAGTAAAAAGCTCGCTTTGTGGCTCGGGGGTTTTCACGAATTGAGGGAGTTGACTATGATGAGACCTTTGCGTCAGTTTCTAGATATACTTTGATCAGGGCAGTGATCTCCATTGCAGCAGAGATGGGTTGAAAGATCCACCAGATGGATGTGAAGACCGCATTTCTGAATGGTCTTATACAGGAGGGGGTATATATTGAGTAGCCATTGGGCTTTGAGGTGCATGAGAGAGAGTCTCATGTGTTTAGACTGAAGAAGGCATTGTATGGGATGAAACAAGCTCCCAGAGCTTGGTATTCGAGGATAGATGCCTATTTGCAACAGTTGGGTTTTGAGAAGAGTGAGGCATATCCCAACCTATACTACATTGTGGTTGGAGAGGATCCTCTCATTCTTCTTCTATATGTGGATGATCTATTCATTACAGGGGCAGAGAGACTCATCAGCAGCTGGAAGGAAAGCCTTGCTTCAAAGTTCGAGATGACTGATATCAGACTGATGCATTACTTTTTGGGATTGGAGGTTTGGCAGGAGCCTGGACACATATTCTTGGGATAGGGGAAGTATGTGTGTGACATTCTGAGCAGATTTCAAATGGAGGATTGTAGGCCCATGACCACTCCCATGATTACCAACTGGAATAAGTTTCATGCTTCTGAGTCATAGTTGGTGGATTCCACTTTGTATCGTCAGTTGATCGGGTCATTGATGTATTTGGTCAATACCAGGCCAAATATTTGTTTTGTTGTCAACACTCTCAGTCAGTTCATGGTGGAGCCTAGGAGAGTGCACTGGGTGGTAGCAAAACATGTGCTCAGGTATCTTTGTGGTATGATAGATTATGGTCTGGACTATCAGAGAGGAGATGGAGTTCATTTGGTTGGCTATACAAATTCAGATTGGGCAGGATGTGTCAGTGATAGGAAGAGTACTTCAGGGTGTTGTTTCGGATTGGGCTCAGTAGTTGTGTCTTGGTTCAGTCAGAAGAAAAATTCAGTGGCTTTGAGTTCTGTAGAGGCTGAGTATATGGCATCCAGTCAGGCCAGTTGTGAGGCCCTTTGGCTTCGCAAGTTGTTGGTGGGATTTTTCAGTGTGCAGTTGAGGCCTACCGTGATTTACTATGATAATCAGAGTTGCATCAAAATCTTAGAGAATCCAATTTTTCATGACAGATCTAAGCATATCGAGATTTGTTATCACTTCATCCATGACTATGTTCAGAGAGGATATGTGGAGCTACAGTACATATCTACAGAGGTGCAGGTTGCAGACATACTCACCAAAGCATTGAGCAGAGGCAAGTTTGTATTTTTCAGGGACAAGCTTGGAATGGTGAGTAACACTTTCCTCGGTAAGAGGGAGTGTTAAAATTTTAATTAAAAAGTACCTAGGCAAGTATTTCTCATCCCTAGGCACCTAAGGGGTGAGAAAGTGCCTAATGTGGGCCCTAGTCATTTAATTTGTGAGATGCAAACTAAAAGGTGACTTTATGACTTTAGTGAGAGTGAGTGAAGAGACACTCAATCTCAACCACTCATCTAATCTAATCTCAGCCATTAGATTAAGAAACTCCTCACCTACCTCATGAGATCGATTAGGGTTGGAGGGTGCACCCATTGTTGGGTTGTTGGTTCATTGTTGAGAGAGCAAGAGAGAGAGCATTTTTGAGATTGAGAAGAGGCCATTTTTGCAGAGCTAGGGCATGCATCCCAATGCTGTTATCTAGCACAGAAATTGAGGTAGCAAGTACAACATTGAATGTAGTTCGTATTGTACGGATAGAGCAAGTCGTACAGCAAGCAAAGCAGGCACAAAAATTGAGGCAAGGTTCAGTCCGAGCAGAGAGGCCATACTGTATGGATTTTTGAATTCCATACAGCAGGAAAAAAGGCACAGAAACAGAGGCAGAAAGTACATTCTGTACTGTACAGATTTCGTACAATCTGTACGGTCCATACGACTATTATTCATGCACAGAAATCGAGGTTAAGGCACTGTGCTATTTTCTAGAAGTTTCGACATGTTTCCCAAGGCAGACGTACAACATTTATTGCATTGTTTTAGGCTGAGACTATTGGCACAAATTTCAATGTGATCGTACAACATTTTGGAGGCACAGAAATCAAGGAGCAAACCTGTAATTAATTGCAGAAAAATCAAGAAAGAGTTTTGTGGAGTTTCGCTCATTTTCCTGTGTGAAGACTTGGCACGGTTATCAAGATAAGTTTTTCATTTAAATTTCTGAAGATGAACAAGTTGTAACAGAATTTCTCTGAAGCTCCTAAATAATAAAAATCTCCCTCTATCACTGGTTTTCCCCTTGTGGGTTTTTCCAGGGTCGTTGTTAGACCGAAAATCTTTGTGTCAATATTTTCTGAGTTTTATGTGATGCTGATATTTTATTTCTGCATTATAAACGATGTTCAGAATCCTCATGTTTCAGTTCTGAAAATTATTTTTCTGTTGGGTTTTATTTGATGCTATAAAACTGGGTTTGGGCATTAAACATTGGCTGAAAAATCAGCGAGACTGAAACTGGGTTGGGGTTTGAAATCTTACACATTTCCCCTCGTAGCGCATCCACCTCAGACCTCTTATGCTTCCTGACAGGGGATGGACTTGATCTGTTGTATGTTCTCTTATTGGAATGCCTCAGGGAGTGATGGTGATGTCTTCTAACACTTCTTGTTCTTCTTTTCTCATAAGGAGACCCATGACTTACTGATTTGCTTGAACCACTCTCCTTATCCAATTTCTTTTCTATTATGTTGAAGCTCTGCATTAAATTCATGTTGAATTCCTCCTGCTGCTCCTTGACTTTCATAAGCCTTTCATTATCAGCTTTATGTATTTGGACATCCTTCTACAAATTTTTAATGGTCTCTACCATATTCATGTTTTCATCCCTTCCTTCTCCATGTCCATTGGAGTTTGTTCCTTCAAGGCCCATATGGACATCCATCCCTCTGATTTCATCTTCCTGGTTGTAATTCCCCTGTGCATCTTCCATTCCTCTAAACTCTTTGTTGATCTTGATCTGATCTATTTGTTTTTAACTTTGCAAACTGTGTAGCCAATAGAACTTTGTCAGGCTAATTGATTCAACAATTTCATGTAAATATGAACCATTCTGGTTCAATAATATATCAGAATTATTTCTTCTGATTTCCTGAAAAATTGATTGCCCAGACCAATTTTATGGGTGAATAATTATATTATATTTTCCAATACCTTTCCAATGCCTGCTTCCATGCTCCATTCTGAGTCTTGAGAAGAAAGTTATGGTTATTTGAAAATTGTCCATTAATTTTTTTGCTCACTCTTCAACTTGGTGCAATTTTGCATTGTAATTATGCATTTGTGCACCTTCTCCATTGGATTTTTAGTAGTATCTCAATTGGGTTTCTTCATATACATAATTTCGACAGTCTATCCAAGTTTCACCTTTTTCTGGGTTCTGGGCTGCTACTTACAGCATGTTGAAGTTCTAGGCCAATTCGTGGTTTTGGTCTGGAATGCTACAGGTACCTTCTTTTCCATATTAAACATTTCTAACATGCCCAGAAATTTAATTAAGCTCTAGGAATTTCTTCTATTGTTCAATATATTTCCATATACTACTCATGCGCCTCAATTTGATTCCGGAGCAGAAAATTATGGCCCTTCGAAGTTAGTTGGGTCTTAAAATTTACCCTCCACTATTTGTCCTATAACTTCCTCATAAAAGCTTTGTTTGACAAATGGTTTACACCATTATAAATCTCTCTCTGGGATATTTCATTTGAGATGTAGAGACATAGTGTACCTTGGTACACTCTATTCTCTGGGTTTTTGAGTAGCTAAAAACGTTGTTCAGGGCCTCCAAAACGCATTGCAAAAACATGACCTTCAAACAGTATAAAATGTTGCAGAAATTCATTGGTTTTATGTTGTTGTAGATCATCCAAACAACTTCACGCACACAAATTTGAACCTGTACACCCATATTTAGCATGCAGAGCAACACCATAAGGTATTGCATGCTCTGTGCACCTATAACCAATGTGGATCATTTCTTTGTCGCGCCAATAACTCGTGCGCACTACTTTTGTGTCGGGTGCCAATATCCACCGCGCACAATTTTGGTTCATGCACTAATACCTGTTGCGCACAACTTTTGTGTTGCGCGCTAATATTCCGCGTGCATTTTACTCTACATGTTGCACCATGCCAAATTTTAGTACACCCCCACCGCGCACCAGTACTCTGCACGCACCATTAACTAAATTGTTGTGCGACAGCATTTACCCACATTGCATGCACACCAACAAAAATCCTTTGCACTCTGTCAATACTGCGCACACCACACGCGCCATTATTATGTGTGTGCATACCGCACGCGCCAGTATTATGCACGTGCCACTCAATTTGCACCGCACAATGCTAAATTTAGTGCACACACCCGCGCGCCAAAACTTTCCTTGCATTACCACGCTGCATCGTGCAGTGCCAAAATTAAGTGCGCACACCTGCCAATATTTTTCACGCATTACCACTTTGCATTGCGCAATGCCAAATTTTAAGTGTGCACACCCGCGCACCAATATTTTCTGCACAATTCTACTATGCACCGCGCAGAGCCAAATTTTAACGTGCGCACCCGCACACCAATATTTTTCCGCGCCATACCACTCTGCACCACGCAATGCCAAATTTTAGCGCATGCAGCTGCACGCCAATATTTTTCCGCACAATGCCACTCTGCATCACGCAGCGCCAAATTTTATCACGTGCACCAGCACGCCAATATTGTTCTGCGCGGCGCCAAATTTTAGCTCACGCACCTGCACACCAATATTTTTTTGCGCAATGCCACTCTACACCATGCAGTGCCAAATTTTAGCGTGCGCATCCGCATGCCAATATTTTTCCACATATCACAAGCCTTTCACTACGCATCATGCATTTTTAGTGCGCACACCGGTACACATTCGTTTTCATGCGCATCAATTCCTCATGAATTCCGCTGCAAAAATTAGGGCTTTTGCCAAAAAAATTCCCAATTTTCACCATAAACATTCTACAACTATGAAATTATTTAATTTCAGCCTGATAACAACAATTCAACCTCTGCAACAAGAAATCGTTGTTTTTTGACATTTCTAGAATGAATTTTTCTCAAACTCAATTCACGAATTGAGAATTTTAATCAACTAATCTCGCTCCATCTATCATGGCTTCCCTGTAACTTCAAATTTGACCAATTCCAGGCCTAAATTTGCTAGAACAGATATTAAATTAAGAATATCTCACTACTTGGACAAATTTCTCAATTTTCCCATGAATTTAACAACATAAATGGGGGATTTTTCCCAATTCCACACAATTTTTGTTACTTTTTACCATGGACGCTCTCTAGTAACTTGAATTTTTTCCCAATTTCATGCAATTGTTGTTAATTTTTACCATGGACGCTCTGTAACTTGATTTTTTTCCCAATTCCACACAATTGTTGTTACTTTTTACCATGGACGCTCTGTAACTTGAATTTTTTCCCAATTCCACACAATTGTTGTTACTTTTTACCATGGACGCTCTGTAACTTGAATTTTGGCCACTTCGAAATCAATCCTCTGTGAAATTTTGCTTCAACTCAAATTGCTCGGCCTATCCAGGCTCAATGTTGAAAATTGAAGCTCGGATACCATATTGTAACATCCCCAACGTCCAATTGGGCTATGCCACATAAAAAAAATCGAACTGTATGCAAATTAAATCATATACACACAGAAACTCTTGCGAAACTTTATATATATAACTTAAAAGAGACAAATACATTATGTAAATGCACAAATTCATACGAAAATAACAGTAAACATATACATGCAGCATAGACAGGAAATACCCATAAATATAACGACAGGTATAAACCACACACAGGAAAAACCCATAAAAATAAACACATAATTAATAATGCAACATATAAATTAACACACAATTGACACTTATCTGTGTAAGAATATCACCAACTGCATGCA
>ML812281.1:374113-392301 GCA_009831015.1 Picea engelmannii
CCCCATCTCTCTACCCTTTTGATGGTGAGATTGAATCTTCCCCCTATAATTATTTTATGAGATATTAGGAAGTTCTTATCCAAAAACTCCTCTGAGAAAGCTATTCTTTCCTCATATGGCCCATACACATTGACTACTAAAAACTTATTCCTTGGTTCTAATGCATAGACTTATGTTCCAACCCTTGACACTGAAAACACAAAGTTGATCAACTCATTGATCTTCTCCTCCAACCGGTTAATAAACCCCCACAACTCCCTTCAACATTTGTAGTTGGGAAATCCCACTCCTTCCAAGATTTAGAAAGGTCTTATATCAACTTTCCTCCTCCACCATGGTCTTGTTGATGATTATAATATAAGGTTTGTGGAGGTCCACTAACCTATATAATGCAAGTTTGTTGTCCAGGGCTGCATAGATCCTTGGTACTTTTATGCCCATGTCTTCCACTGTTTCATCTTGTTGTACATTGTGAACAGTCCTTACTTTTTCAACTCTGTGAGGACAATCTCTAAACATATGATCTCCTTTACAACCCCAACATTGTATAGATGGTTTCCTTGGCCTTTGACCCCCTGTCTCAATCGTTCTGGGTTCTCTAGAAGTTGGTTGTTCTTGAGGATTATTTCTGAAGAATGGTGGCTTAGTCCCCTTCTTCCTCTGATCCATCTTGAATTTATTCTTGTCTTCCCAAGATTTTTGGAAAGTTGGCCTTGATTTTTGTTGATCATATAGGAATTTATCTCGCCTTATGGTCTCCTCCAATGTTTTGGGATCATCATATTGTATTATGTCACTTAAGAATGATGGAAATCCACTCAAATACCTTTGAATCTTAACTGTCTCATCCTTGATGAAAGAAACATACTTCAATAGTTCTAAAAACCTTCTTTTCATATTCATCTATGGTCATACTCTCGAGTTTGAGTTCAAAGAAATCTTTCATTTTCTTGTCATAGTATCTCTTAGTCAAATATTTATTTTCAAAATATTTCTTGATCTCCTTCCAAGTAACATTTTTCTCTTTAATGTGTTGCACCTGCACAAGTTGATCCCACCACATGGATGCCTTTCCCTTGAGTTTACAAATGGAAATTCTTCCTTCTGCATGAGAAGAATAATTATGCAATTGAAAATACTTTCTCATGCCCAGCAGCCAAGTCTCTGCATCTTCATCCTTTTTGTGCTCACCATCAAATGTAGGAGGTTTGATTTTGTTCATTTTGTTAAAATTTTAATTAAAAAGTACCTAAGCAAGTGTTTCTCATCCCTAGGTGTCTAAGGGGTGAGAAAGTGCCTAATGTGGGCCCTAGTCATTTAATTTGTGAGATGCAAATTAAAAGGTGACATTATGACTTTAGTGAGGGTGAGTGAAGAGACACTCAATCTCAACCACTCATCTAATCTAATCTCAGCCATTGGATTAATAAACTCCTCACCTACCTCATGAGGTCGATTAGAGTGGAGGGTGCACCCATTGTTGGGTTGTTGGTTCATTGTTGAGAGAGCAAGAGAGAGAGCATTTTCGAGCTTGAGAAGAGGCCATTTTTGCAGAGCTAGGACACGCATCCCAAGGCTTCTATCTAACATAGAAATCGAGGCAGCAAGTACAACATTGAATGCAGTCTGTACTGTATGGATAGAGCAAGTTGTACAGCAAGAAGAGCAAGCACATAAATCGAGACAAGGTACAGTCCAAGCAGAGAGGTCGTACTGTACGGATTTTTGAATTCCGTACAGCAGGGAAAAAAAGAACGAAAATCGAGGTAGAAAGTACAGTCTATACTGTATGGATTTTGTACATTCTGTACGATCCGTACGACTGTTATTCGGGCACAGAAATCGAGGATAAGGCGATGTGCTATTTTTTGGAATTTTTGGCACATTTCCTAAGGCAGTTGTACAACATTTATTGCATTGTTTTGGGTTGATATTGTTGGCATGAATTTCTAGGCGGCCGTACATCATTTTGGAGGCACAGAAATCAAGGAGCAGACCTATAATTAATTGCAGAAAATTCTAGAAAGAGTTTTGTGGAGTTTTTCTCATTTTCCTGTGTGAAGACTTGGCACAGTTATCGAGATAAGTTTGTCATTTAAATTTTTTAAGATGAACAAGTTGTAACAGAATTTCTCTGAAGCTCCTAAATAATAAAAAAATCCCTCTCTCATTGGTTTTCCCCTTGTGGGTTTTTCCAGGTTCTTTGTTAGACTGAAAATATATGTGTCAATATTTTCTGAGTTTTATGTGCTGCTGATATTTTATTTTTGCATTATAAACGATGTTCAGAATCCTCATGTTTCAGTCATGAAAATTATTTTTCTGTTGAGTTTTATTTGTTGTTATAAACTTGGGTTTGGGCATTAAACATTGGCTTAAAAATCAGCGAGACTGAAACTAGGTTGGGGTCTAAAATTTTACATGGTATCAAAGCTGAGTTAAGAGAAGCAGAGATATTTCAGCAAGTCAAAAAGTTGGGACAGTAGTCACTTCACAAGGCAGAATTTTGAATTTGTCATTTTCAGCAGAAAAGGGTCAATGGATATAGGTTTGAGAGTTGAGGACAGACTTGATGGGGCAACAGATTTTGGTGCTTGGAAGGAGAGGATGATCTTGATTTTGCAAGAAAATGAGTTGTGGGACATTGTGGAAAATATTGCAACTCATCCTATTGTGGTACCTATTGATGCTACTCTTATTGCATCTTACACTAAGAAGAGTATCAAGGCTAAGAGGATTATTCTTGATGCCATCAAGGACCATTTGATTCCTCACTTGAAGGGGAAGGAAAATGCCTATGAGATGTGGGATTCTTTGACTAAATTGTACCAGAGTACTAATGAGAACCGGAAGATGGTTTTGAGGGAAAAACTAAAGAGCATAAAAATGACCAAGGCTAAAAATGTGGTCACATACCTTACTATATTGACACAAGTGAGAGATGAGCTTTTAGCTGTGGGGGAGGCCATAGTTGACAGTGAGCTTGTGAGAACAACATTGAATGGAGTTTCCAAACAATGGGTTGTTTTTATGGAGGGCATTGTTGCTAGGGAGAAACTTCCCAACTGGGAACGTCTTTGGGATGAATTTGTTCAGGAGGAGACCCAGAGAGGTTATGTACATGGAAGTTCATCTACAGGTCATGAGGAGGAGAATGTGGCTCTTGCTACCACTAGCAAGAAGAAGTTCAAAATGGGTCCAAAGGGAGGAAACAAGCCCAAGGGTGAAGGGAAGAAAGACATGAGAAAATTCAAGTGTTTTGCATGCCATAAGTTTGGGCACTATGCAGGTCAGTGTCCTAACAAGAAGAAGAAACAAACAACAGCTTTAGCAATGGTGGAAGATTTTTCCACCAAGTTTGACAAGGATTTTTCCTTGGTTGTGTGTCTATCCATGAGGACCACTCATTCAGATACTTGGTATATTGACAGTGGTGCCTCTCGCCATATGACAGGGGTTCGTGAGCACTTGACAGACCTCACACAGATTGGAGATGTTGAGGTAGTGCTTGGAGATGACCGGGAGGTCAAGGCAGTTGGATTCGGGACTGTATCATTTCAGAGGGAGTCTTTGCCTCCCTTGTCTTTGCCAGAGGTTCTATATGTTCCGGGCTTGAAGAAGAACTTAGTGTCAATTTCTGCTATTGAGGAGAGGGGCTATGAGGTCTTGTTCCGTGATGGGCAGGTGCTCCTTTACCCAAAAGGGTCTAGTATCACTTCAGCCAAAGTGATTCGGACTAGACATGAGAAGTTGTAGAAGCTTATGTTCCAGCCAGCAAGAGCATTGATTCATACTACCAACAGCAGTGACCTATGTGATCTATAGCACAGGAGGATGGCACATTTGCACCATGGGGATTTGAGGGTACTGAGGGAGATGGTGACAAGAGTTCCATATTTCAATTCAAAGCACCATGAGTTGTGCAAAGGGTTTTCTTTGGGAAAGTACACCAAGACTTCTTTTCCGAGTAGTGACAGCAGAGCAGCAGGGATTCTTGATCTTATACATTCATATGTATGTGGCCCGATGTCGTCGGCATCTTTGACTGGTTTTCTATACTATGTTGTATTCATTGATGACTTCTCAGGGAAGACTTGGATTTTCTTCATGAAGACCAAAGGATAGGTCTTCAGTCGGTTCCAAGAGTTCAAATCTCTTGTGGAAAACTAGACAGGGAAGAAAATCAGAGTTCTGAGGATGGACAATGGGGGTGAGTATACCTCCAAGGAGTTCATGGACTTTTGTGCAGGAGAGGGCATCGGGAGAGAGTTGATTGTTCCTTACAACCCACAGCAGAATGGGGTTGTAGAGAGGAACAATAGGGCCATTGTTGAGGATGCGAGAGCCATGCTACATGATCAGGGGTTGCCACTATTTCTATGGGTTGAGGCATGCTACATTGCAGTTTATCTGCAGAACATGAGTCCTCACAAGGTTGTGGGGAGCATAAATCCGGAGGAGGATTTTTCTGGGAAGAAGCCTGAGGTGGGGGACCTTTGGACTTTTGGGTGCATCACTTATTCACATGTCCCTTCTTAGAAGAGGACAAAGTTGGAGCCCACGACAGAGACAGGGATCTTTGTTGGGTACAATGAGACTTCAAAGGCTTTCTCTATATACCTTCCTTCCTCGAGGAACACTGTCTTGGGGAGGGTTGTTAGATTTGAGGAGGACGGAGCCTTTAGTAAGTCTAGAGGGACACAGAATGGTGAGTAGTCTTCACCTCATATTCAGGTGAATCTGCAGTAGACTACATTAAAACAGACTTTGGAGCCACCAGTTTCAGGGACGATAGGTTCACAGGTGATAGGGCCACAGGATTCAGGTTTGCATGATACTGGTCCACAGGTTTAAGGATCGAGTACTCTAGAGTCTACTTTAGGTTCACTGTCTTCAAGAGATGGGGTTGAGCAGGGAGAGTCCCCTCCACGGGACACTACTTCAGAGAGGAGGAAGCTCAAGTGGCTTCAAGATACTTTGAGGGAGGCACAGGGTTTGATGGGGAATCCCAGATAGGCAGTGAGGGAGAGTAAACCTCCTGAGAGGTTTTGCAGCTACATCGCGATGGTGAGCAGTTTTCGGGAGTCTAAGCCTTCCACTTTTGAGGAGGCTTCTAGTAGACAGGTTTGGAGAGATGCCATGATGGAAGAGTACAATTCCATCATGAAGAACGATGTCTAGGAAGTTGTTCCTAGACCCGAGGGGAAGTCAGTGGTGACTTCCAAGTGGCTATATAAACTAAATCAAGTTGCAGATGGCAGCATTGAGAAGTAAAAAGCTCGCTTTGTGGCTCGGGGGTTTTCACGGATTGAGGGAGTCGACTATGATGAGACCTTTGCGTCAGTTTCTAGATATACTTCAATCAGGGCAGTGATCTCCATTGCAGCAGAGATGGGTTGGAAGATCCACCAGATGGATGTGAAGACTGCATTTCTGAATGGTCTTATATAGGAGGGGGTATATATTGAGTAGCCATTGGGCTTTGAGGTGCATGAGAGAGAGTCTCATGTGTTTAGACTGAAGAAGGCATTGTATGGGCTGAAACAATCTCCCAGAGCTTGGTATTCAAGGATAGATGCCTATTTGCAGCAGTTGGGTTTTGAGAAGAGTGAGGTAGATCCCAAACTATACTATATTGTGGTTGTAGAGGATCCTCTCATTCTTCTTATATATGTGGATGATCTATTCATTACAGGGGCAGAGAGACTCATCAGCAGCTCGAAGGAAAGCCTTGCTTCAGAGTTCGAGATGATTGATATCGGACTGATGCATTACTTTTTGGGATTGGAGGTTTGGCAGGAGCCTGGACACATATTCCTGGGACAGGGGAAGTATGTGTGTGACATTCTGAGCAGATTTCAGATGGAGGATTGTAGGCCCATGACCACTCCCATGATTACCAACTGGAATAAGCTTCATGCTTCTGAGTCACAGTTGGTGGATTCCACTTTGTATTGTCAGTTGATCGGGTCATTGATGTATTTGGTCAATACCAGACCAAATATTTGTTTTGTTGTCAACACTCTCAGTCAGTTCATGGTGGAGCCTAGGAGAGTGCACTGGGTGGTATCAAAACATGTGCTCAGGTATCTTTGTGGTACGGTAGATTATGGTCTGGACTATCATAGAGGAGATGGAGTTCATTTGGTTGGCAATACAAATTCGGATTGGGCAGGATGTGTCAGTGATAGGAAGAGTACTTCAGGTTTTGTTTCGGATTGGGCTCAGCAATTGTGTCTTGGTTCAGTCAGAAGCAAAAGTTAGTGGCTTTGAGTTCTGCAGAGGCTGAGTATATGGTAGCCAGTCAGGCCAGTTGTGAGGCCCTTTGGCTTCGCAAGTTGTTGGTGGGATTTTTCGGTGTGCAGTTGAGTCCTACCGTGATTTACTGTGATAATAAGAGTTGCATCAAACTCTCAGAGAATCAAGTTTTTCATGACAGGTCTAAGCATATCAAGATTCGTTATCACTTCATCCATGACTATGTTCAGAGAGGATATGTGGAGCTACAGTACATATCTACAGAGGTGCAGGTTGCAGACATACTCACCAAAGCATTAAGCAGAGGCAAGTTTGTATTTTTCAGGGACAAGCTTGGAATGGTGAGCAACACTTTCCTCGGTAAGAGGGAGTGTTAAAATTTTAATTAAAATGTACCTAGGCAAGTATTTCTCATCCCTAGGCGCCTAAGGGGTGAGAAAGTGCCTAATGTGGGCCCTAGTCATTTAATTTGTGAGATGCAAATTAAATGGTGACTTTATGACTTTAGTGAGGGTGAGTGAAGAGACACTCAATCTCAACCACTCATCTAATCTAATCTCATCCATTGGATTAAGAAACTCCTCACCTACCTCATGATATCGATTAGGGTTAGAGGGTACACCCATTGTTGGGTTGTTGGTTCATTGTTGAGAGAGCAAGAGAGAGAGCATTTTTGAGCTTGAGAAGAGGCCATTTTTGCAGAGCTAGGGCATGCATCCCAAGGCTGTTATCTAGCATAGAAATCGAGGCAGCAAGTACAACATTGAATGCAAGTTATATTGTACGAATAGAGCAGGTCCGTACAGAAACAGAAGTAGAAAGTACATTATGTACTGTATGAATTTCGTACAATCCATATGGTCCATACAACTGTTATTCAGGCACATAAATCGAGGTTAAGGCGCTGTGCTATTTTCTGGAAGTTTCGACATGTTTCCCAAGGTAGTCGTACAACATTTATTGCATTGTTTTAGGCTGAGACTATTGGCATGAATTTCAAGGTGATCGTACAACATTTTGGAGGCACAGAAATCAAGGAGCAAACCTGTAATTAATTGCAGAAAAATCAGGAAAGAGTTTTGTGGAGTTTCGCTCATTTTCCTGTGTGAAGACTTGGCACGGTTATCGAGATAAGTTTTTTCATTTAAATTTTTGAAGATGAACAAGTTGTAACATAATTTCTCTTAAGCTCCTAAATAATAAAAATCTCCCTCTATCACTGGTTTTCCCCTTGTGGGTTTTTCCAGGGTCGTTGTTAGACCGAAAATCTCTGTGTCAATATTTTCTGAGTTTTATGTGATGCTAATATTTTATTTCTGCATTATAAACGATGTTCAGAATCCTCATGTTTCAGTTCTGAAAATTATTTTTTTGTTGGGTTTTATTTGATGTTATAATACTGGGTTTGGGCATTAAACATTGGCTGAAAAATCAGCGAGACTGAAACTAGGTTGGGGTCTGAAATTTTACACATTTCTCCTCGTAGCGCATCCACCCCAGACCTCTTATGCTTCTTGACAGGGGATGGACTTGAGCTGTTGTATGCTCTCTTATTGGAATGCCTCAGGGAGTGATGGTGATGTCTTCTAACACTTCTTGTTCTTATTTTCTCATAAGGAGACCTGTGACTTACTGATTTGCTTGAGCCACTCTCCTTATCCAATTTCTTTTCTATTCTGTTGAAGCTCTACATTAAATTCATGTTGAATTCCTCCTGCTACTCCTTGACTTTCATAAGCCTTTCATTATCAGCTTTATGTATTTGGACATCCTTCTACAAATTTTTAATGGTCTCTACCATATTCATGTTTTCATCCCTTCCTTCTCCATGTCCATTGGAGTTTGTTACTTCAAGGCCCATATGGACATCCATCCCTCTGATTTCATCTTCCTGGTTGTAAGTCCCCTGTGCATATTCCATTCCTCTGAACTTTGTGTTGATCTTGATCTGATCTAGTTGTTGTTAACTTTGCAAACTGTGCAACCAATAGAACTTTGTCAGGCTAATTGATTCAACAATTTCATGTAAATATGAACCATTCTGGTTCAATAATATATCAGAATTATTTCTTCTGATTTCCTGAAAAATTGATTGCCCGGACCAATTTTTTGGGTGAATAATTATATTCTATTTTCCAATACCTTTCCAACACCTGCTTCCATGCTCCATTCTCAGTCTTGAGCAGAAAGTTATGGTTATTTGAAAATTGTCCATTAATTTTTTTGCTCACTCTTCAACTTGGTGCAATTTTGCATTGTAATTACGCATTTGTGCACCTTCTCCATTAGATTTTTAGTAGTAGCTCAATTGGGTTTCTTCATATACATAATTTCGACAGTCTATCCAAGTTTCACCTTTTTCTTGGTTCCGGGCTGCTAGTTACAGCATGTTGAAGTTCTAGGCCAATTTGTGGCTTTGGTCTGGAATGCTACAGGTACCTTCTTTTCCATATTAAACATTTTTAACATGCCCAGAAATTTAATTCAGCTCTAGGAATTTCTTCTATTGTTCAATAGCTTTCCATATACTACTCATGCGCCTCAATCTGATTCTGGAGCAGAAAGTTATGGCCCTTCGAAGTTAGTTGGGTCTTAAAATTTACCCTCCACTATTTGTCCTATAACTTCCTCATAAAAGCTTCGTTTGACGAACGGTTTACACCATTATAAAGCTCTCTTTGGGATATTTCATTTGAGATGTGGAGACATAGTGTACCTTGGTACACTCTATTCTCGGGGTTTTTGAGTAGCTAAAAACGTTGTTTAGGGCCTCCAAAACGCATTGCAAAAACATGACCTTCAAACAGTATAAAATGTCGCAGAAATTCATTAGTTTTATGTTGTTGTAGACCATCCAAACAACTTCACGCACACAAATTTGAACCTGTACACCCATATTTAACATGCACAACAACACCATAAGGTATTGCATGCTCTGCGCACCTATAACCAATGTGGATCATTTCTTTGTCGCGCCAATAACTCTTGCACACTACTGTTGTGTCGAGTGCCAATATCCACCACGCACAATTTTGGTTCATGCACTAATACCTGTTGCGCACAATTTTTGTGTCGCGTGCTAATATTCCACGTGCATTTTACTCTACACGTTGCACCATGCCAAAGTTTAGTACACCCCCACCGTGCACCAGTACTCCGCACGCACCATTAACTAAACTATTGTGCGACAACATTTACCCACATTGCACGCACACCAACAAAAATCCTCTGCGCTTTGTCAATACTGCGCACACCACAGGTGCCATTATTATGTGTGTGCACACCGCACGCGCCAGTATTATGCATGTGCGACTCAATTTGCACCGCACAATGCTAAATTTAGTGCGCACACCCGTGCGCCAAAATTTTCCTCGCATTACCACGCTGCATCGCGTAGTGCCAAAATTAAGTGCGCACACATGCACACCAATATTTTTCACGCATTACCACTTTGTGTTTCGCAATGCCAAATTTTAAGTGTGCACACCCGCGCGCCAATATTTTCCACGCAATGCTACTCTGCACCGCGCAGCGCCAAATTTTAACGCGTGCACCCGCACGCCAATATTTTTCCGCGCCATGCCACTCTACACCGCGCAGCGCCAAATTTTAGTGCACGCACCTGCACGCCAATATTTTTCCGCACAATGCCACTCTACATCACGCAGCGCCAAATTTTAGAACGCTCACCCGCATGCCAATATTGTTCTGCGCGACGCCAAATTTTAGCTCGCTCACCCGCACGCCAATATTTTTTTGTGCAATGCCACTCTGCACCACGCAGCGCCAAATTTTAGCGTGCACATCCGCGCGCCAATATTTTCCACATATCACAAGTCTTTCACTACGCATCATGCATTTTTAGTGCACACACCGATACACATTCGTTTTCATGCGCATCAATTCCTCGTGAATTCTGCTGCAAAAATTGGGGCTTTTGCCAAAAAAATTCCCAATTTTCACCATAAACATTCTACAACTATGAAATTGTTTAATTTCACCCTGATAACAACAATTCAACCTCTGCAACAACAAATCGTTGTTTTTTGACATTTCTGGAATGAATTTTTCTCAAACTCAATTCACGAATTGAGAATTTTAATCAACTAATCTCGCTCCATCTGTCATGGATTCCCTGTAACTTCAAATTTGACCAATTCCAGGCCTAAATTTGCTAGAACAGATATTAAATTAAGAATATCTCACTACTTGGACAAATTTCTCAATTTTCCCATGAATTTAACAACATAAATTGGTGCTTTTTCCCAATTCCACACATTTTTTGTTACTTTTTACCATGGACGCTCTCTAGTAACTTGAATTTTTTCCCAATTTCACGCAATTGTTGTTACTTTTTACCATAAACGCTTTGTAACTTGAATTTTTTTCCAATTCCACGCAATTGTTGTTACTTTTTACCATGGACGCTCTGTAACTTGAATTTTTTCCCAATTCCACACAATTGTTGTTACTTTTTACCATGGACGCTCTGTAACTTGAATTTTGGCCACTTCGAAATCAATCCTCTGTGAAATTTCGCTTCAACTCAAATTGTTCGGCCTATCCAGGCTCAGTGTTGAAAATTGAAGCTCGGATACCATATTGTAACATCCCCAACATCCAATTGGGCTATGCCACATAAAAAAATTCGAACTGTATGCAAATTAAATCATATACACATAGAAACTCTTGCGGAACTTTATATATAAAACTTAAAACAGACAAATACATTCTGTAAATGCACAAATTCATACGAAAATAACAGTAAACATATACATGCAGCATAGACAGGAAATACCCATAAGTATAACGACAGGTATAAACCACACATAGGAAAAACCCATAAAAATAAACACATAATTAATAATGTAACATATAAATTAACACACAATTGACACTTATCTGTGTAAGAATATCACCAACTGCGTGCAGACCTTCCATGAACCTCCTAGCCTTAGACCACACTTCTCATCACTCTCAGCAGTGGCTCACCCCCAAGCTGGGACTAAACTCCACCCAGGTAAAATGATTCCTAACTAGGCTGACGTATCTCGGACAACAGGAAAGACTTCGTCACAGGTGTCGACTCAAACTAAAAGCCTACAGTCCCTCGTTCCCCACATGCATGTCCCACCCCAGGAAGTGTGCCCCTTCTCTTCTCAACAGTCCCTCGGTTGCCCCACTTCCCTTCCAGGGCTTCAGCAACAGGCCAGACAGGAAGTCTCAGAGCCCTGTAGCTGCAATTTAGCACCTGCAGGAATCAATCCCCAGCTATTCTCTCACCTAGAGAGAAATTTCTCACAGGCCTGACAACCCGCCTCTTCAATATCCCACGGGCCTAACAACCCACTTCTTCAGTCCAACTCCCAAGATAACTAGGTACATATATAGGTACAGGTATGGATACAGGTACAGGAAGGTACAGAGGACAGCTGAATGAGTGAGTGAACAATCATGGAATGATAGGAAAATGAACTAAGTCAAAACTATATGTATGCAAGCTCCCAACTTGACACTTGTCATGTTGGGAGATACTTTGGTCCACTTGTCCCCATCCTTAGAACTTAGGATAAAATAATTATCCATACTTTATACTTTAAGGAATATTAATATAATATYCCTTTTTGGCTTAAACTCYCTATCTTAGCCCTTTTCCTCAACTWTTARCCCCCMCTTTCCCTAACTAGTGGAGTTTAGTCCCCCATACTCTTTTATCGTGGTCGRTCTACATGCAACGAYGTAYTATATTAATGATGAGACATATACAAAAWATAGKCTCATTGRCCTTTAACATCTAGGCTCTCTGGCCTAACTCAAAACACAAGCCTCCTAGCATATAATAACTRGCTCACCAGCCTATAAAACACAACATATACACAAAGGCTCCCTGGCCTCAAAATCGCCCACACTTAAGTTTGTTGTGCGYGGTATCYTGGAATGTGCACACTTCATCATTTTAGTGCRCAGTACATGTGTGCACTATACCATAGAAGGTGTATGCAAAAAWTGATATCRAACARCTCACCAACTTAAGTACATTTACATTTACAATTGGGTTCRGCCTAGGGGTATTACAGTTCTAGTGTGGCTTTCYARAATCATTCTATCTAGCAAAGGTTAAKGTGCTCRGGGGTTGTTGCATGCCTAYGGTTCTAGTGTGGATTTCCACATCAAATAGTCCGAGTAACTCGAATTTATCTATGAAGGAACCTTCAAGTGAGACGTCTTCTCTAGAAAAATTCCCCCATCTCTCTACCCTTTTGATGGTGAGATTGAATCTTCCCCCTATAATTATTTTATGAGATATTAGGAAGTTCTTATCCAAAAACTCCTCTAAGAAAGCTATTCTTTCCTCATATGGCCCATACACATTGACAACTAAAAATTTATTCCTTGGCTCTAATGCATAGAGTTATGTTCCAACCCTTGACACCGAAAACACAAAGTTAATCAACTCATTGATCTTCTCCTCCAACCGGTTAATAAACCCTCACAACTCCCTTCAACATTTGTAGTTGGGAAATCCCACTCCTTCCAAGATTTAGAAAGGTCTTATATCAACTTTCCTCCTCCACCATGGTCTTGTTGATGATTATAATATAAGGTTTGTGGAGGTCCACTAACCTATATAATGCAAGTTTTTTTAGGGCTTTCCTAGGCCCCTTTTGTTAAGGGATAAATTATCATAAGGTAACCTTCTTAGGACTTGCCCTGCTCTAAGGTACCCTTGTAGGGGGGGTTTTTTCCACCTTTACTTCCCCAAGGTATTGATTCTAAGCTATGGATATGTGGGCCTTCCTCCCTTTCTATGTTGGGGTCCTTTGTTCCCCACATGTAAATATTCCCCCTTCCTACATCTTAGAGGGTATATGCCCCCTTCCTACATATTGGAGGGTATATAAAGGGGCCTGAAACAACAAATTCTACTCTTGTGTCCTGGGAATATAATATTCATTATTCTCCATAATATTCCTCACTCAAGACCTTGCTAGATGTTGTATCCCCTTCTAATGGTAAAACCCTACCCAAACCTTAGTGAACCTCATAAGATAGTCCCTTCCCCACCTTGTCTTTATTCCCATTCATAGCCTTCTTAACAAGGGAACCCTTATACACATTTATCCTCAGCTTTACATCAATAATAAAATTTACTTCTCAAGTTTCTAAATCTACTGGACAATTTGAAGAAATGTTTAACTTACTAGAATGAATTCTAGTATGTGTTGGAGTGGTTACCAATTCCTTTAAATCCCAACACAACTTTCCCTTGTTTCTCTTATGAATTTCAATAAAGGGGGGTCTAATCACTTGTGCAGGTTCCATTTCATCTCTTACCAAGATCTCTTCGAAACCACTTTTACCTTAATTCCATGCCAAGTACAATCTTAGAAGATGATTCCTCCTTCATGACCTTCGTACCTACACCTTCCTTCTTTTTCCTTCACCATTATTCTCCATGAAACTTCAATAAACAACCATTAACTAGATGTCCATATATATGACATCCAGAATCAGTATAACAATCCGATGGGTTTCACTCTAAAAAATATTTGTTAAGACTAGCAGTTCTACTTGAATTTCTAGATCAACAATCAAGCATTTACATCTTTGTGTCTAGTAAGAACATTATAAAATAATTAACCATGAATCCATAAAGATAAAAACACACGGATAAGATAACCAATCAAGATAAATCAAGTATTACAACTAATACCCAAAATGTAAAAATAATTATATTCTTAAGATCTTCTTAGTCCAAGCATTCAGTTGTCAATGCTCCAGATCCCTTGAACTGGTGTTCAAACAACAAGGGTAAAATCGCACCTAAAGGTCGATTTTCAACCCAACCAATGAAACCACCTTCACGGGTATTCCCCCCTGAGCAGGGATCAATCTCAATGAGGAAAGGAAATAAAAAAACTTGTAGTAACTCTCATATGGATCCAACCTAATGTACCTGAAGACAACTCAATCAAAATTTCAAAAATTCATCTTAGGTATGGTGGAGAGGCTCCTGGACTTGCAGCACCTCCAAATCCCATAGTATTATGGCATGTAGCAGTCTTACTACCACCTTCATCTAGTGATTTCAACCAACCACAACGGTAGTGGTGTCCCCCCCTCAAGGAAGGATCTTACTACCACCTTCAACTGGTGATTGCAACCACAACAACAATGGCATTCTACAATTTGGTCCCAAAGGGAGATAGTACAAGGATCTATGCACACTAAGATTTAGTACCCCCTCATGTTGCAGGTACACACCCATCCCTTAATTCATACAAACCTAGTTGGCATAGACATAGTTCTTCCCAACTCACTAATATCATAACAAAGTGCATCAACAATATTAAGTTTCCCAGAACCAATTCCCCAAGACCTAGCCCTCAACAATAGGAAGGAAGTTGATTTAATAATTCTAAATCAAGTAACACCCTCCCAATATTTTTCTCTTGGTTTCCCCCCACGCATGCAAGGGCGAATTTGAGCTTGAGAGTGAAATTACAAGTTTCCAAAACAAGGAAAATTGAAATACAACCCTTTTCCTTCTACTCAGTTACCCAAGTTAAATTTGGGGATCATTTTCACAAATGTTCCCCTTCCCAAATCTTTTCCTAAGTCTATGATAGGATAGGATATCATAGTCATCCTCATTTAGACATGATCCCTTCCCCTAGGTGCATTTCCCCTTCATTGTTTCACCTGCATCAAATTAGTCCACCTAACATATCCATGTATACATATATATATGTCAATATCATCATAATAAATCTCATAAGTCATAAACCTTATCATAACATTCAGGTAATCCATATCACTAATGAGTGAAAGAATCACAATAATATTCAAGTGACATTATATAAACCTAAAGGCTCCTTAAATACTCCACCACGAAGTGTTGGGTCAAGGTATTTCAAGTAACCACATAATATCAAAGCATCATAAACCACCTAATATCAAAGCATCATGAATCACATAATATGAAAGCATCATGAGTTGCATCTCATAAGGAAAGAGTGTCAAACCACATTATCATCATCAATCAATATGACTAAGTGTTAAGAGTGAATGCAAACATCCACATGCCATATAATTGTCTAGGTCCAAGAATTAATCATTAAAGTTAGATGAATCTAAAACAACATTAAAATAAAATCTAGCATTAGGGGTGTCACAATTCTCCCCCACTAATAAGGATATTACTTGCATCCATGTCATAATCAAACAAATGAGGGTAAAGCTTCTTCATTTATAACTCTAACTCCCATGTGTCGTTGTCTTCTCGGTACTATTGCCAACGATCCTTAACCCAATTTATTACTTAGTTTCATAAATGTTGTCACTAGTCACCAATAATTTCTAGTGGCTCAGTGATAAACTCTTTGGTTTCCTTCATCTATATAGCATCAAATTCCAACACATGACTAGCTTCAGGCACATATTTCTTAAGTAAATATACATGAAAGACATTATGAAAATTCACATGTGGTGGTAAGGATAGTCTGTAAGCTACTACACATATTTGTGTTAGGATATCAGAGGGTACACAGTATCTAGAATCCAACTTCTTCAATTTTCCCAAGTAGAATGAACTTCTCTTAGGCTTAACTCTAAGGAACACCTTTTCCCCCACCTTGAAACTTCACTCTATCCTTCTCTTTTTTTCATAATTATTTTGTTGATCTTCGGTAGTCTTCAAATTCTAATGAAATTGCTTTAATATCCTTTCCATTCCTTTCAAAGTATCATGTTCTTGCACTAGTCATACTTCTATATTATCCCAACACAAAGGAGAGTTGCAATGTCATCTATATAGGGCTTTAAATGGACTATTCTTGGTAGAGTTGTAAGACTTGTTATTGTTAGAAAAATCTACAAAAGGTAGATAATATTTCCAACTTTTGGGTTGACTCATTACATACATTCTAAGCATATCTTCCAAAATTTGACTGACTCTTTCTATTCGTTTGTTTATCTCTGGATGGTAGGCTATGTTGAAACTCAATTGAGTATGCAACTTGTGAAACATACTCTACCAAAATTTGGAGGTGAACTTTAAATCATGATTGGTCACAATTACTTTCAGTACACCATGCAACCTCACAAATTTTCTAATGAAGATGCAAGCTATGCCACATGTATTATGGGTGGTATTCACTCGAATGAAATGGAATATATTCATTAATCAATCAACCACTACTAGTATGGAGTCATTACCCTTAGAGGTGTGAGTTAATCCTTCGATGAAGTCCATATATATTTCTTCCCATTTCTAGGATGGTACACCCAAGGTGGTATACTTTCCAGTGGGATGTTGATGTTTCACTTTTATCCAATATCTTTCTAGGAAATGAGCTACATATGGCTATATCTAACTTTAATCCTATCCAGTAGTACATTTACTTCATACTTTGATACATCCTTTGATATCATGTTTGTTCAGAGTAGGGTGCATCATGTGCCTCATGGAATACTAACCTCCTTAGATCCTTGTGGTTAGGCACATAAATCTTTTTTGTAGATAGCAACATGTCATATTCAACTATTTGATAATCATCATATTTCCTAACTTCCTTCTATCGAATACTTTCTTTGTAATAATGCTCTGCAAACTTCTTCATACCACTTGTTTTCCTATGATTTCATTTTGATGATTGCTCTTAAGTCTAACTAGGATTGATATATTGCACCTATATGTCATCTTTGACTCAAAGTGTTAACCACTAGGTTATCTTTCCCTTTTATGGGTAGAAAATCATAAACATTATTTCTCAAAAAATCCACCCATCACCACTTCCTGTTGTTCAACTATGGTTGATTCTGCAAACACTTCAAGATTTCATGGTTTGTTTCTAGTTGAAATTTTTTATCGATCAAGTAGTGTTGCCATGCCTTTAGAGCATGCACTTTTGAGAGTAGTTCTAGGTCATGGGTTGGGTACTTTTTCTCATGAAGGTTCAACTTCCTTGACTCCTAAGTCACTACTCTTCCTTCTTACATGAGCACACCCTTGATCCCTTCCTTACTTTCATTGTTGCATACCAGAAAATCCTTGTCAAAATCGAGATGTATTAAAATTGGTGTAGACATTAGGAGTCTCTTCAAATCCTGAAATCTTTCTTTGTGTGGGTTTGTCCAGAGAAACTTGATCCCATTACCCATTAGCTTTGATAAAGGTATTGCAATCATTGAGAAACTCTTTATGAAATTTCAATAAGAGCCTGCCAATCCTAGAAAACTTCTTACCTCTACCGCATTCCTTGGTGTCAACCAACTTAAGATAGCTTATGTCTTCTTAGGTCCACCATTATCCCTTCTTCCATTATTATGTGTCCAAGGTACTCAATATTTTTCTTGAAGAAATAACTTACTCAAATTAGCATATAATTAACTCTCTTGTAGCTTATGTAACACTAACTAAAGGTTCTCTTCATGTTCCTCTTCATTCTTCAAATAAACCAAAAAGTCATTGATGAATACTAGCACAAACTGGTCAAGGTACTTTTAGATTACATCATTCATCAACATGATGAATATTGTTGGGGAATTTATCTATCTAAAGGGTAGGACTAGAATCTCATAATGTATATATTGTTTTTCAAAGACAGTATTGGGTATATCAACTTCATCAACCCTAATTCGGTGGTATCTTTATATTAAATCCAACTTAGGAAACACCCTAACATATTTAAGATTATCAAAGAGGTCATCTATCCATGGTACATGATACTTATTATTGATAGTCACTTTATTCAACATTATGTAGTCAATGCACATCCTGAATGTTTCATCCTTCTTCTTAATTAACAACATAGGTGCTTGAGGCACTTGATATTATAAATCCATTATCCAACCATTTATGTAGCTGCACTTTCAGTTCTCCCAATTCATTTGTTCCCAACCGGTACAACACATTATTGATATAGGGG
>ML812281.1:392401-404788 GCA_009831015.1 Picea engelmannii
ACAGAGAAGGCAGGGCCCCCTTCGCTGGAAACAGAGCTGATACATTGTGTTTACAGTAGATTTCATATTTGATTTCATCTTTCAGCGGTTTGCTCAGTGGTTTGATAGAAGTAGTATTTCATTTCATTACAACCAAGGGTTTAACATTATCTTTCCAGCCATTGATTTCATTTCTTCAGTTTTCACATTTAGACTGCTTAACATTCAGGAACTAGTTTGGATATCTCATGAGATAGAGAAGTTTTATTTGACTACAATAGAGAGTTTCATAGAAGGTTGTTGAGTTGTGTGGAGTGATAAGTAGCAAGAACTTAGCTGTTTTCAGTTTATCTTTTACATGCATATACAGAACAGTACCGGTTAGTACAGAGTAGTATCGAGTACCAACAGAACAGAGTAGGGTACAGTAGCTCTTTCCAGTGAGTTTCTTTTAGCAGTTCAGATAGTAGCTTGGCATCCTTTAAACCCCCTCTTCAGCCCTGCATTTCCTGTGCTGGTTCTTCTAAGTCTACCTTCCCGGGTTGACAATTAAATGTTGATTTACATGGTATATCTGCAGCTCGACAGGTATTCATGCCTAGAATTAGAGAAAGGACAAATTGTTCAAAAATTTCGTGGCCGACCAAATTTGACGGAGTTCTAGGAACGGACTTTTCAAATTTGCCCACATTTGTTCCATGAATTTCAGCCCTTGGATCTCTTGGATCATTGTATACAACCCTCTTTGAATCGAAACTTTTGCAGAATCTTGGAACTTCTACTGCAACGTTCATCATGCCAGCCAGCAGATCCATGCAGAAAGTTTTGAAAATAGCAATAAATCTAGTGCTAATGCTGTTCAAGTTTTCGTAAGGTTTCATCATCAAACATCCTCCAACGGATCTGAAATATGAAAATCGATGAGAGTGAAAGCAAGTAAGTCTGAAGTCTGAAATTTTACGGATACTCGCCTTTGATGATTCTTTGAGCCCATCAAGGTTGAAAATAGACTTCACAGCAGCCACTAGGTTCTTGAAACCGTTTGAGATACTCTTTGAATTCAGTTGAGTTCAATCCGGATGGTTGAACTAAATTAAGTGAATAGGCTTCGTGATTCGTGATAACAGTAGAGGTGTATGAAATGGAGAAAAGAAAGATTATTGCGACTGTCACGGACACACGTTCTCTGAATATAAAAGGTACAAATCTTTCCCATACTATTCATTTTTACACATTTATTCAATATATAATTATTTCATCCTAAATGCATTACTTTATATTAGATATTTTGGATAAATTATGTGTGACCTAACTTTGTTCGTCTCATTTGGTATCAGATCTTCATTTTTTTTGTGACCATTGGCCATATAGGGTTTTAGTCACACCTTCATTGAAGAAAAAAAAGGGGGTGATTTTGCTACAAAAAAATTTAAGTCCACAAATTCACTGAAGAGAAATTGTATTATGCTGGAAATTTAGAAAAGAAACTAAAAAAAAGGTATTCCACTGCAAGTATTTGAGAGCAAGACATGTTATAGAGTGCACACAAGGTGAACCGAGTACCATGCCTACTACAGGTTGTGCAAACATCTAATTCTTGACTAATACAAATTGCGAAAAGGAGCTCACTATTTTCAGAAATCGTTCAATTCGCAGAGAACTCGTTGATTGTCAAGCCATATCGGGTCTAAGCTATTATCTATCATCTTCATTATCCTAAAAATGTGTGACTAGGGTCACGTCGAGTGATAAGGAACTCCCATAATGAAATTAAGTTGAATATGATAAAATAAATAAATATTTCTGTAATTAATAAAAAAAAAAAATGTATCGAATGTAAAAATTCAATCTTAAATTCTCAGCTCTGTTACCCCCCATGCCTAGGGGTAACTAAGGATATGATGTATCGAGGCTCAGAGGTAGAAGATATGAAGTGTTGAGAGTCAAATTGACCAGCATATCACACATGAAGTAGATAGGGCCCCTCCTTTTCAAATTACAGCACCACTCATCGTCGGCAACAAAGCAGTGTCCACTATGTTGATTTGGCCCCAGAAGAAAGCAGGTCTTGCTTCATGAGGTAACAAGTCCAGTCTCATGCTAAGTGTCACTTTAATTTTTGAGGCATTTGAGCATGTTGCAAATATTCATTTCTTGATTATGGAACGTTTGCTTGGAAATTATATATTTTGCTTAATTTCACCTTGGTGGTTGTCATGGTATCCTATTAAGTTGGTCACCATCGGGAAATGGGTTGCTACTGGGGGATTTCCTTGAAGGATCATCATACCATTCCCACTCATACTTACCACTTTCCACACTTCTTCCCCTCCGCTTCCTCATCTTTTGGGTTTTTGGGTTCATTGACCTCGAGAAGGATTTGTACCTCATTTCATGGGAAGAAGGGGTTAAAGGCCCGGAGGTGTTGTAGCCTACATCACATATAAATGCTCACCCTAAAGTCTTGAGAGCCATGAAAATATTCTCTAAAGGAAGAAAGGAATTTTAAGAAAAAAGTGTCTTACTTGAAGGGGGAGTTCATTGCGGTGTTATTTTATTTCCAGTGCACATAGAACCCAATGTGTTCTAACTTCAAGTGGAATTGAGGTGCTCTTTTATTTCCATTGCACGTGGCACTCAATGTTCTAACTTAATGAAGAGGCAAATAAAGGGCTTGGAAAAAAGGTTGCATTACAACTAAATGGAACTCAAAGATATAGCACACCCTCCACAAAGGCACCCATAAATGAGATGATATGAACCCTTGATATGTCAAGAACCCCATGCCCAAGAGTCTTTCCCCAATCCATCTCATACTCATTAGATGATCTAGATAGGGTCTTCTTGGGAAACATTCATTGACTTGGGGATTGGCCTACCCAATAAGGCACCATGACACCCCTCCCATACCTAAATTTGAAAAAAATTATAAGGTCTTTGAGCATTTATTTAATTTGAAAATGGGGGATTGAATGCACTTGTTTGGGTGGTTCTTTTATTAAGTGTGGCTTACTTGGCATGATTTGTATGACTTGTGGACCCTTGGAGGGTGTACTTGTTTCTATTTTCGGTACCTTTCTTGGTGGAGAATGATGGACCACACATGATGTGGCCTTTGGAGTCCTAGGACATCACCATTTAGCCCTTGACGTCATATTTGAGGCCAAGGTTTGATGGATGATGTGGTTCTGGAGGTGGTTTGATAGGAAGAGACACATGGAATGACACTTTTTCACACGAGAAAATGACACAATGCCTTTGAAGGCCCAATGATCTCCTCTTGAGGCTTGATGTCTCACTTTTAATCCATATGTCACCCTTATAGGGCATGATGTCACCCTTTTTAGGGTTTTACTTTATGTTTTTTTCATTTTTGCATATTGTAAAGAAAAATAAAGGGGATCGGCCCTCTTCTAATTTGTTGTTGACAATTTTATGTGGAAAAATTGGTTTAGAAGGCCTCATATAAATAGAGGACCTTCTAATTTCATTTTATCATGATTCATTCCTCATCATTTATGAGAACAAGTATGAAATTTTCGCCCTCTCTTGGGCTATGTAGCTCTTCTACTTATGCGACTTGCTTGGAGGGTCAATTTGTGGATGATTTTTCTGATTTTTGGATGAAATTTCTACAATTAGGGTTTTATCTCATGCTATCTTGGTGAAGTAAGTGAAATTTCTGCAATTTTATCTTTGTGTTATCAATGCTTCATGGTAATTTCTCTTTTTCATACTAGACATCTTGCTTGGTGAAACCCTAAGAGAGTAGCACAAGTGCTTCCTCCTTTCACAAGATTATTCTTGTTCAAAATTGGTGAAATCTCCTCGCTAGGGTTAGCATCATAAATCCCTAAAGTGCTACCACTTTAGTATTTTATCCCTAGACACTTGATTTCTTGACCTAGTTAAAGCATTAAGAAGGGAGAAAAGGTTGCTAGAGCCCAAAAGTGTTTGCACTCTAGAAATCATTCTCTTTAAGGCTTAAACCCTAAGGCCCTAATGTGCTAGCACCTTAGAGTTTAAGCCCCGCCTATTTTGTTGGTTCAATCTTCAATCATTTTATTTGTTGTTATAAAGACTCCATAGCCCTCAAAGGCACTGATTTTACAGCACTCTTATGGTGAAATTGACCAACAAACACTCCCTTTTAATTCTCTCAAGCTCTCTACTAAATTTGCTAACACTAACACTCACTAACTCACTAGTAAACTTCTTGTTGTTGCAAAAGTTTGCTACAACCATTTTAATACACTTTTATTTGGTGCATACACCCTTGTAAAGGTGGTTTAACTTGCTCACAATTTCTCTCAAGCAATTGGATAATGTTCTATGTGATGCATGTTTAATTTTCTTTGTCAATTGTTAAAATTCTAAGCTTTCTTTATTGATGTTGTTACAAATTTATATTGTTGTTATAAGACTGGTGTACTACTGTAAATTTGTACCAGCCATTGCATTTTTTATTTTCTAGTGTCTTCAAGGGATATTTATAGCATGTTTGAGCTTGGAAATCATTACATATATGTTATAAAGTGTTCTTGTTCTAGGAAGGTACTCAAACATCTTCAATCTTCTTATACTAAATTGACCTAGATTAATCTTTAGGTGATCAAGAAAGGGTGCGGTAGGATTGGCTACTTTACTTCCTACTTTGATCCATTGAGGTCACCAGGGAAGTCTCCCCTGTGGTGGACCTCCTCCATCACTAAAATGAGGGAATTTCTTACTAAGGTGATAGTGGTAGGATTTTCCATAGTTACACAGATTTGGGGGACTTGTGTTGGGCTTTGCACAAGTACAAATCATGCGATAACATTTTGTCACCATTGTCGGGAAAAATTGAGTCATTCTCCTCAATGACATATCTTTGGTAAACTTATCCCAAAGCCCTTATCTCTCAAGTTTACCTGGTGAATCCACTGAGGGTAGTTCCTTCACCTTCCTTTGATGATCCTAGAGGGATCATCTTGTGACTCCATTGATATATTCTAAGGTTTCGTCCTTCTCTCAACTTTGTGATATTGCATATTTTCAAGTGATGGGATTATGGCAGGATGGTCACTTCACAAAATGTTTCCCTTCCTATATATTGAACATGTTTCAGGATACCCAAATCACTTTTCTAGGGGTTGGGGGAATAATTGTCTAAAATTTGACGGAGATCCATCTTTGGCTATTTCTCATGTTGTGAAATTCTTAAAGTATGTTTTAGAGATAGATATAACACATCAAAATCTGTTAATATTATTGTTTTTTCTATCTCTAGAAACAAGACAAAAGGATTGGGTTGAGCATGCTCTATGTACGAAGAGTATATATTCTCTTGAAATATTAATTGAAGAATTCCTCAAAAGGTGGGCCCCGAGAACACAAAGTTATGAAGATACTCTCCACGATCTTACGGTGGCCCTCCAAAGGGAAGGGTTATGTTCTAACCCTATTGAGGAAGATGAAGAATCCATTGACGAACAAGAAGTTGAAGAGAAGATTCATGAAGAGGGATACCAATCCCTCAAAGAGGAGCAAGAATTACCTCATGATTCCACTAGAGACAATGAAGATTTGATTGAAGAACAAGGACCTAAAGAGGTGAATCGTGAGGAATATCACCCAATACACGAACATGAGTTGCCTTGTGAGTATGTCGAAGAAGAAGAATTTGATAAAACACACCATGTTGAATACCTAATCCACGAAGAGGCTCCTCATGAAGACGAAGCACCGGTATTTTATCCTCCACTTGATGAAGTCATCCAAGTCTCAATTCCTCCTGCAAGATGGCGGGTGCCTAAATTGGCATACTTTCAGCACCCGTTTAATACCTTTTTGCTTACCATTTTCCATCGATCACTTCCTTTTTTATACTCTCCTTTTCTAGTTTTTCCGCGTTTATCATCAAGGTACAAATCTTTCCCATATGTCATTATTACGCTATTCTTGCATAATTCTTAAAGAAACTTGCAACTTTCATGTACTAATATTGTTACACATGAATAATATAGCAGTTGCAACTACTCACAGTGGTTGAAATACCTCTCTCCTCCAACCCCATGCACACTTTATGTTGCTTCTATTCTAGGCACAATCCAACTGCTACAACTCAAAGTGTACTCTTCATGTTGTGACTCCAGCTAAACATTGTGACTCCAAACAAGTTTTCAATTGATGTTGTTATCACTTTGTAATTTCCAGAGGTTGTAGAAGAAAAGACAGAGGTAACTACAAAACCACTTTGAAAGCTAGGATCTAGCCCTGCCAGCTTCAGAGAGGGGTCTCTATGTAAGATTTAAATTTGTTTGATTTAGGATACTAGCCTAGTTATGAAAATACAGGATTTGTTTGTTTGTTTAAAATGTCTGGTTGATTGATTGCTTAAATTTCCATTGGGCTATGGGGTATGTCTTTCATAACAGAGATCAATTTCAGATTTTATAAAGCTTCTTCACAGGGCAGGGTAGCAAGACTGTTTGGATCTAATAAAATTATATGAATTGAATAGGAAGAAAGGAGAAGAAAATCCACCAAGCAAAAGATAAGTTAAGAATTCTTTTATTTAATTTCAGTTGAAAAAACATGAAAATCATTCAAAAACCAGAGACAAAGTATATTGAGATAAATTATGTTCTTTAACTGTCTTTGATTGATTAGAATTGGAAACACATGCAATGATTACAGAGAATGAAAAATATTAAACAAAGAGAGAAGCACATCACCAACAGTCTAACACGACAATCCTGTGAAAGAGTCGTTTTTATTACTAGTCGATCCTCTTGAAAAATACACCGTAGCTTTCTTGGGTGCAAAAATCAACCCTCAATACTTCGAAAGGAGAAGTATTTATACAATTATTTATATCAGATCATGTTATAAATGATCAGGATATTTTGGAGGAATATCTAAACTAATTAGATCTCAAATTACAAAAATATAGGAATCTTGTAGATATGCTCGGATTTCTAGTGTTGATTTGGTGGAAGTTGTTGATGACTTGTCTCTTTGACTTTGCTTAGTTATTACTCCTTGTTGGTTGAAACATCGATGTAACACCATGTTTCCCCCAGTCTGTAAATATAACTATATGGGCCAAGGAACTATGGAAAACTTAAAAGTGTGAATGTTTGATTTGATGGACCTTTGTACAAAAGGGTCGATTAATGTAAATTCTGTTATTCTAATAGAAAATGGTTACGTGTGGCATGACTGCTAAAAGAGAGGATGTGCTAACAGAAAAACCACGAATTCTATGAAAAGGTGGTGGAGGGAACCAGGAATGGTTGTGTTAACCTCCACCGAACCAGTACCATGCTAGAATAAATCGCTTAGATCAGAACAACCCTCTGACCCAGGAATAAATTTCAGTCGGGTTGGTAGGTGGGAAGACCTCCTCAAGATTTAATGAGGGGATGGGTCAGACCACCCATCCATAAGGTTTCCATACCTTACCACAGACTGGGAATTTGGGCCACACACAATCTTGCTGAGGAAGGAAAGAAAGGAAGCGGGGTGGGCAAAGGGAAGACCTGCGAAAAAAGCAGAGATGAGAGAGGAATCTCTCGGGTCCGAGGGAGGACTGAAAGAGGAACAGTGATTTCTGATCACATAAAAGAAAGATTGAGCTGGGAGAAGGAGAGTAACCTTTTTCCTTATCTATTTTTGTATTGGGAGAAGGAGAGTAACCTTCGTCCCTAACTTTCGTTGAGCTGGAAGTAAGAGATTGAATCTCAAAGCATCGTAGCTTAAGCTCGGGGGTGGTCAGTGATAAATCCATCGGGAGTGACTGAGCTTATGGTTGGAAAGAAATGATCACCCCTTTCAGCAGTCACATCACGCCCTATGGTTCTGATAAGTGTTTTCTTGCCTTGTGCTTTGAATTGTAATTAATGGATGCATGCGAGTATTTATATGTCTATAAATGGTTCTTTTCTGTATTAAATGATTAAGTTATGAGCATGCATTGTTCTCTTGAGAACCTATACTTATGCTTTTTTCTCCACATGCTCTAGTTTAATCACTCAAAGGCGCTTTTCCCAAGGAATTACTTCACTGTTCTAAGAGTCGGAGCAAGCCTCTTGGCATAGATACCGTTTCTCTAACCTCACAAGTCACCTTGCCTTGATTTAGAGCTTAAAGCTCTATGAGTTGGGAAGGTGTTTCCTTCTGATCCAGATTTATGTAGGAACACAATGAAATACGGAAATACACATAAACTCAGAGATGCAGCGGAAATAAGACTTCATTTCATTAATAACAAATGACTGAAATATGCTTGCAGACAGAATGGAAATAAACTAGCTAGGGCGTTGGTAGCTTATCTCTGAGAAGAGATGTCGCGGCTACTGGCCTCTGAACTGTGTTACAATGAGGCTCAAAGGCCTATTATTATTGAGAAACAATGGAAAACCCTAAACATCCAAAGAACTAACCCTAGGAGATGAAACGCCAAGACTATGGGCCCTGTTTGGGTAAGTTGGTACATCAACTTCCCAGGGACGTAACTTTGGCATACGATCTTCATTTGATGCGTTCCATACCTCGTTAGAAATATCTATCCGAGGACTACAACTTTTAGGTGAGAAACATCCATCTATGATCGATGTTGCTCCTCTTTTTCCCAAAAAATGTCGTTTAAGGCCTCAAAACGGCTCTGAAAATTCAGGACCCGAAAAACTGCTAAAAATAGTAAACTGTGCGGAAACTGAAAAACTGAAAGAAGAAATGGTGGGGGTCCAAGTGGAATAGGTGGGTGGCCACCAATATCCACCTGGATCATTCCTCCCCCCTTAGGAAGCAATGGTCCCCATTGCGTTGAGTTCCTCCATGAGATGAGATGAGGAAACTTGCCTTGGTGAAGGAGTTGGCCTGCTTTGACAACTCGATATAGCGGTATCCTTTGTTTTCGGGTGTGCTTGATCTGTGTATCCATGATCTGATCAGTTCTGGCTTGTTCCATGAAGTCTGGATTTAACTCTGTTGGTGTGAGTTGTTCTGCCATGTCGGATGTGTCTAGTAGAGGTGGAAAGTAGGGTTGAAGGCGGTCCACATTGAACACTGGGTGCAGACCAAGAAATGGTGGAATGTTGAGCTCAAAGGCATTTTCCCCTACAGCCTTGGTGAGGGTGTACGGCCCACATCAGAGCGGACGAAGCTTGCGGTGGGGTCCAGCGAGGCGCTCCTTTTGAAAATGCAGCCACACTTTGTCGCCCACCTGGAAGTTGTGTGGCACCCGATGTAGATCATGTCCCTGCTTGTACTTAGCATTGGCTCTGTCCAAGATGTCATGAACCTGTTGGCGGATGTGTTGAATGTGCTCAATGAAGTTGTTTACCTTGTCAGCCTCAGACTGGACATGAGTTGAATCTTCCTGATTAGCCACAAATGGCATGGCTATG
Source organism: Picea engelmannii (assembly GCA_009831015.1). Classification (NCBI taxonomy): domain Eukaryota; kingdom Viridiplantae; phylum Streptophyta; class Pinopsida; order Pinales; family Pinaceae; genus Picea; species Picea engelmannii. The sequence continues at coordinate 401,773 of ML812281.1, forward strand.
TCAATGGGACATAGTGGCTGGAATCCCAAGCCCACTTGAAAGGGGTTGTGGCTGGTTGAGTTATGGAGAGCCCGGTTGTAGCTGTGTTGTACATAGGGGAGGCTCTCATCCCACGTGCGTGGATGCTTACATAGACTATGGGATCCCAAAGTGTACCCACACTCATTCAAAGAAGAGTTTAGCAGTGGCTTCTGATGTGATATTCTTCTTGCAGGCCATCATAATGGACATCTTCAAGAATCAGTCGATGACCACAAAAACACAGTCATTGCCATGCTTAGTAGAAGGAAGGCCCGACATGTAATCCATAGAGATGGATTCCCAAGGTCGAATGGGGGTAGGAAGCGGAGTATAGAGGCCTTGCTTCTTGATGGTCGGTTTGGCAATGGCGCAAGAAATGTAGGACTTGATGTACTTCCCGACATCTTGTCGAAGGTTTGGCCAATAGAAATAATTTTGCAGTACTGCCACGGTTTTCTCGACCCCGAAATGCCCAGCGACCCGACTGTAGTGCACCTCCCAAATCATCTTGGCACTCTCGCTTGAAGGAACACAAAGGTGTTTCAGGTGACAAAGCAAGGCATCCTGGAGGTGAAAATTGGGAACTTCCTTACCCTCCAAGAGTGTATTGTATGTGTGGCCGAATTCTGGATCACTTATGTAGAGAAGCGGCCAATCAGAAGTCTCGTGCCCACAAGAGTTGAGCACAGTGGTTAGCGCCACTATGGGTGGTCGACTGAGGTAGTCTGCAACAATATTGGTGCTGCCTTTTTTGTACTTAATGTTCAAATGAAACTGTTGTAGGTGTGTGGACCACTTCTAATGGCGATCATTCTGCAACTTCCCTTGTGTCTGTATGAACTGCAGGGGTCGATGGTCTGTGTGGATGACCATTTCCTTTCCCAAAATGTAATGCTTCCATTACCGACAAGCCTGCACAATGGAATACATTTCTTTTTCATAAGTGGGATACTTACGGACTGTGTCGGAAAGTGTCTCACTGTGATATGCCACTAGATGCCCATGTTGAGTAAGGACTGGCCCAATAGCATAGTCAGAGGCATCTATCTCGATCTCAAATGGTTGTTGCAAGTCTGGTAATGTGAGCACTGGTGCAGAGCAGAGGTGATGCTTCAACTCCTCGAATGCCTTCTGTTGAGATTCAGACCAAAAGAATTTTGCTTTAGCTCCTCCCTTGGTGACTTGACTCAAGGGCCAAGTGATATGAGAGAATCCCAACACAAACCTACGGTAGAAATTACCAATACCTAAAAAGTTGCGGAACTCTGTTAGGGTGGATGGGGCTGGCCAATCCCGAATGACTTGGATCTTTGTTGGATCCACATGCACCCCCCGCTCATCAATAATGTATCTCAGATACTGAACCTGGGTCATGCCAAAAGTGCATTTCCCCAAAATGGCACACAACTTGTGTTGCCACAGTGTTTGGAGGACCTGTCGGATGTGGTGGAGGTGCTCTTCCCAAGTCTAGCTGAAGATCAGAATGTCATCCAAGTACACCACTACAAATGAGTTGGTGAATGGCCGCAGGATGTCGTCCATTAGCCTCATGAAGGTTGCAGGCGCATTCGTCAACCCGAAAGGCATGACCAACCATTCGAAAAGGCCCTCCTTGGATTTGAATTAGGTCTTCCACACATCAGAGGGTTCGATTGGTACCTGGTGATACCCAGACTTCAAGTCAATCTTGCTGAAATATTTCGCCCCCTTGAGTTGGTCCAGACGGTCATCAATCTGTGGGATCGGGTACCTATTCCAGGCAGTGATCTTGTTCAGTGCCCGATAGTCAATGTAGAGTCTCCAAGTCCCATTCTTCTTATGCACCAACATGATCGGGCTCCCACATGGCGAGGAACTCGGTCGGATGTGACCTTTCTGCAACAGCTCCTGAATCTGCCTCTTGATTTCGTCATTCTCCAAAATAGAGCATCGATAGATGGGTCCATTGGGCAGTGGTGCACCTGGGGTCGGATCGATGGGGTGCTTGACCTGGCAGTGTAGAGGCACCCCTGCGGGGGAGGTGAAGATGTCCTCGTACTCCTCCATGACCTTATCCATCTATTGTTTGCATGCAGCAGGGCCCTGTCTGGAGGTCATGGCCAAAGTCTTCCTCTTTTCCTAAGCGCGGATCATCAGAAAAACAAATTTCCTGGTTTTGGAAGTGAGCTTACTGCATTTTTTTGCAGTAACCAAAGAGATGGTGGTAGGCGGTGCTATCTCCGGTATCCTGTACAGTTTATTGCCCAAAGTGATAATAACAGCACGAGGCATGGACTCATACACATCATGTCGCTTCCACAAGTATGGTTGGCCTAATAATACATCAAAAACATCAAGAGGAGCAATGTCACATAATACCTCATCCATGAAGGGCTTGATGTTGTAGGGAAGGCGACATTGTTGACTGACACGGAGGTCCCGTCCTTGGTGCAACCACTCGATGGTGTATGGTTGTGGGTGTGTTGTGGTCGGTAAGCCCAGCCGCTTCACAACCTCTACCAAGATGAGGTTCTTCTGGCTCTCGTTATCGACAATGAACTGCAACGGGGAACCCTTTACCCACATCTTGGAATGGAAGAGACGCTCTACCTCCTCTGGATCTTCTGGTTCCACCTTCTGGATCTTCATGGTGGCAATGGTGGCATTGGGCTCCGCATCGATAATCTACTTCCCCCTATCATTCCCCTTGTCAGGTTCTGATTCATAGTCGGAGCATGCATCTGATTCAGAAGCCTTCAACTCGGCTACTAGTGACTGCTTGGCCCGACACTCATTTGTGTTGCGAGTGGAGCTCTTATGGAACTCACACCACTTCCCCGTGTCCTTTTTTGGCTTTGTGGCATTGTTCTTTGCTTGTGGCTTTGGCGGGTTGTCCTGGGCTGCCCCGCCTTGGCTTGGTCCTTTGTTCTATGGTTTGGGGGTACCTTTCACTTGCTTCTGATTTGCAAACCCAAAGTCTCGCTTCTTCTGTTTGAACTTCTGCTCAATCTTGGTA
>ML812281.1:414031-441827 GCA_009831015.1 Picea engelmannii
GCCTTATAAACCCTAGAGAGAAACGCACAGCCCGCAAGCACGCCCTCCGAGTAAATCGGGGTGAGAATCGACCTTGAGACCTCATTTTACATAGTTCCTTCCATTTACACGGCACTTGCCAATCGGTCTACACCCCTGCGGGCGTTCCATGATCAATTTTAACATCTCCTCTTTTTGGATTTTTGTCTTAGCCACTTCTTTAGTTTGTGAATCTTCTATGGCTGGAAGCTTCAATTGTTTTCTGAGTGATGTTATATCAGCATTCTCTTTCTTTATCAATTCCTTTGTTTCTTTGACATTTGTTGGAACATATCCAATCTTCAGAACTAGCTCTTCTAATGATTTGATCTTAGTATCTTTGGCCAAAGAGGAGATATTTTCAAGCTTTAATTGGGACTGGATATGATTCATGGATACCTGCAATTTAGAAGCAGTCATTGAGGTATTTGTCAGAGTTGAAGAGATCGTCTACATTGTCTATCTATGCATATCCATCTGGTCCATAGGATGGACATCTTTTAAATCAAACTCAAAAACAGTCTTTTTGTAGTCTGTTGTTGTCTTTGGATGGGGAACCTGTGCTTGTAAGAATTCCATTTACATTCTTCCCTTCTCTGTGTCAAAAGATGACAACACTCTGTGCTGAGCAGTAGAGTTCTGCTTCCAGAATTGAGTGTAAGTGTTGTTGTTGAGAAGCTCATTTCTTTGCTTGATTTCCTTATGTTTGTCAAAAATATTTGACTTCTTTTGTCCATGAACTGATTCAGCTGTCAGAGTTGTGTCTCGATTTATTTGAGATGCTTGTGATGATGGAGAACCTGAAAACAAATTGTCTAACTGGGTTGAAGAATGTGGTCCCTCCAAAACTATGGTGGACTGCATTTCTCCCTCCTTCAGAAAATCTGTTGTGTGACTGGTTTTAGACATCTTTATGTATACCTGAAAATCTTCGGCTGATACCTCTGTGACTGAAGGAGAAACTTCCTTCCTTGATCTTTTATCTACTTTCTTTTTAGGTGTAGTAGTCTGTGAAGTGGATACAGAGATAGGTTTCTCCTCTGGTTCTTGCAATGTGTTTTCCTCCCATTCATCCTGGTTCATATACCTTTCAACCAATGGCCTCTGTGTGTGCACATAGGGAGTGGTATTTTGTTTGATCCTGAGTTTAGAAATGATGCCAAATGGGTCATATGACCAAGTGAAGCTCAAAGGAAACTTCATTTGTTTCAAAAGGTTGTCTCCTTCTTCTCATGTTTCTCTACTATTGCAAATGAAAGGCCCAATCTGAGTTTTGATTTTGAATTGGGATTTCTTCTTGGCTGCCAAAAAATGAATTTCATCTGAATTAATCATTTTCCATATATACTCCAATGCAAAAATCCTCATTGGGAGGTATTTAGACAATTTTTGTGGTGGAAGATCACATCCATACACCCTGATCTCTGTGTAGTTCTGGTATAAATACCAGTCACCTGTCTTGGCCTGATCAGATAGATGAAACACCTTTTGAATTTCTTCATTAATCTTGGGTTACGTGTTGTTGTTCAACAAACAAGTGGTTGGGTGGATGAATTGGTCAATGAAATCCTTGAAACTATACTCTGTTGAGTTCTTCCTCACCAATGAGGTCCAGAACATGACTGATTGTGGGCTTCCTTGCTCATTTAACTTCTGAAGTGCAAAAAGAAACATGTTTGCTTGATAAAATAAGAACATATAAACCAATATTGATGAATATTTGAACATTCCTTCAGTTGAAAACTTATTTAATTGCTCATGAATGCTATCAGATAGGAATTGAATGAAATTGAACTTCACTGTAACCTTCTCTTCTGTAGAAAATGTGGACAGAAAACCCAGAATAGGTTCATCTACCCATTCATCAGAATAGTAACCTAATAGATATTATATGATGGATATGATATGGTTTTCTTTGACTGTAAAAATGAAAGAAGGGCATGGTGGATTCTTCTTGGGTAATCAGGCAACTTCAGGGAAGAAGATTTTAAAGATCTGGGCTCTCTGGGGAAAAGTTAGTTTCTAGTACAGGTCATTTAGGGATTCAATGGAGAATAGAGTGGTTGAGTCATTTCTAGGGATTTGTAACATGTGGTCGATGGTTTCAAAGGTAATTGTGAACAATATTTCACTAGTGGGGGAGGAAAAGGCTCTTTCGGCTGGCAAAAAATTGGCTTGGCATCTGAGGACAAATTCTAGGAAATGATAAGTCTGAGGGAACATATACAGGGGAAAATTTGACTCCTAGAGTCCAATTTCATCGCTCTGGTCGAGGAAAATATCTTTAAGCCAAGAGAGCAATTCAAAGAAATCGAACTCGCACTTCAACTGTGTAACCTTGTAGTCTTTGTCTGCCAGAGGGATGTGGTCTAGGTCGATGGGAGGGGGAATCATTGGGTTATCAAATGTGTTGGTAGGCTTGACCTTGGGAGCCATAATTGACAAAATTAATAGTAAAAAGATGGCGATACTATATTTACCGGGAAAAGATTTGCCTGTTGACAGTGAGAGATGGCAATGGCAATTTGATAGCTTAGCTTGGCATGGTCTTCATAGTGTCTTACTCCTAAAATAGTGTAATGATATTAGAACAAGGGATTTAATATGCACAATGCTATATGTTGTAGTGCGGGACCGTTACGGGATAGCTAACGATCACGGGGAGGGGTTTGATTAGTTAACAGGTATAAATTGTGGGACAGGTGTCGTTTAGGGACAAGGTAGCGGTAGCAGGCTTTGGTTTGGCATATTTCGAGGGGGGGTCGGCGGTAAGTGAGAATAGGAGGGGGGTGGGGGGGGGTGTGAAACATTGAGGACCCGCCACGTTAGGTGGGAACACGGTGGGTAAAACTGCTTTTCATACCCCCCCCCCCCTCCGCCAATAAAGGTAGGTAGGTCGGGGGGGCCGAAAGTGGTTGAGGGTCGTTGATCGAAAATAGATTTGATGTCGTAGATGGAGATTTGCGCGAAGATTAAGCACTGCAAAAAAAAATGTCTTGTCAACTTCTGACTTTGGATAAAAAAGATGTGCCATAAAGCCAAAGATAGCTTTTCTTGAAATCTTTACATTATAATCCATTTTTCTATGCTAAACTGAGCTATTTTCAACACTTTAGGGTGCATTTTAATGTGCAAGACCTTTCAAATTTCTTTGAAAATAAAACTTACCTAACCTATCTTCTAACCTATGCATCTAACTCATTAATCCAGCTTAAACTGTTGGATTAATTTATTCCTCTACCCAACTACTTTGGCCAAGATTAGACAGTTTGTCCAAATTTATTCTTCAACCTAACAACAACAATTTAAAATGGTTGATCATGATTAGACTATATGATTCAAACTTATTTTTCTTTTGATGGGGTTTTCTTGTTTTTTCTCTTTTTTCTCTTTTTCTTTTATTTTGTCTTTTATTTTCTTTTATTTTCTTTTCTTTTGTACCCTCTTTTCATTTTTTACTATTTTTATCTTTTTCTTTTTCTTTTTCTTTTGGAAATCATTTGCAGAATGAAATATTATTTACAACATAAGATCACCGAAGGAGAAAAATTCAATCACCATCTGATACTATGAAATATAAGACTATAATTGATGTGATTCCAAACACATTTTTTGTTGCAGGGACTTCGAGTACACCATTGTTGTGGTTCCAAATATAAAGCCTCCAGCACATCAGTCAATGTTGCAACTGACAGTTAGCAAATAGTCTTCATAGAGGAAAGTGACATGAGGCAAATAGATGACCAAAAGAAGAATTGGTTTTTCCACCAAGTCGGTACATGTATATATTTTCTAAAAATTTAGCAAAATCATTGTAACCTGGTGAACAAGCAGATTCTAATGGTTGTCCATTCATTCCTTTGTATAATTTTAGACATTAATCATATTTTATAAGAACCTCAGCTTCCCCAAAGCTACGTGGAGAACTCTGGTGATAAGAATTTGGTTGTTATTGTATTTTCAAACTTCTGCAATATAATTTCCATTCCCACTCTTATTCGTGCGTTGATGTGTTAGTGATTGTGTGATCCTGGTTTCGTAGCTCAGTACCTTTCCTAAGGGGGTAGGGGGGCCTCCTTAGTCAGATATTTCCTGTATACTAGAGTACGATTTAATCTTTCAATTATATTCATTTGTTTCAGTAATCATTTCATTTCTTAGTCTGTTGCAATTCCAATTTTCGTAGAAACGGTGCTTGTGATTCATTCGATGTTGATACTCAATTCCTTAGTGTTAAAAGAATTCACAACTTCAAACTACAATTCAACATTGCTTTGATTTATGTGATTTCATGACCGTGGACATTGTTACATCTCTAGATACTATAATTCGCCTCACCTAAAATTCTATCGTGTTGGAATTTACGTTGTTGAAACTCGCATCACTTTGATTTCTTTTGTGTTGCAGCATCGTTGCTACAACTCTGCTTGCATTTGCACTTTATTATATTTTCTTTTTTATTCATGATAACTTTAGCAGTTTGGGATTAATATTACATTGGATTGTTATAAAATGTGAAAACGCATAATTGTTACAATAGAATAGGACCTTCATTCTACCTGAGCAAGTCACCAATAGAACATGGTGTAGATTTAATTTCCGCAAGTGTGACTTCAATTTCTGCAAGTGTGATTTCAATTTCCATAAAATGTGATTTCAATTTCTGCTAGTGTGATTTCAATTTCCGCAAAGTGTGATTTCAATTTCCACAAGCGTGATTTCAATTTCTACAAGTGTTATTTCAATTCCACAAGTCTGATATTTATTTTTGTGTAGTAGTATAATTTGGTGACTTAATTACATAACTTGAAGCCTTGATTTGTGACTTCAAAAGTACTAGAACCCTTTAGCTAAAATACCACTAATCTTTTCGTATATGGTGAACGATAGTTCGTGAGTAAGATATGACCTCAGCTTGATAATTAAATGCACAACTCTTTAGTTGCTCACTAAGTTAATTAGGAAGTAATTGAAAAGTCTGTCATTTTTGGTGTCATTGTCAAGGAACTGTCAAAAGGAAAGTAGTGTTGTTCAATTGTGTGGATTTTTCTTCATTTCGGTAGATTAAATGTTATGATTTATTTTCTTCAATTTGTAGGATGTTTTTCTAATTTTTTCTATGCCCAAATCTAGAGATCAACAAGGTAGGCTTATTAGCTCCTCCAAAAACTCCTGAAAAGCTAATAGTGTAATTCAATCACAAGAGGGAAAGGATCCCAATCAACCAAATTACTTATCACCTATAGCAAGTTCTCTTGCTAAGAAGAAGCCTAAAGAATCTCCTAAGGAATCAAAGATTGTACAAGGGTCTTTGTACACATAGGTTTAGCTTTCAGAGGAGAAGATCAACGAGCAATATCATTTGGAAGAATTCCTTTTTCCTAAGGCACCTTTGGAAGCAAAGGAAAACACTCGGAAAGAAATGGTTCATGAGGTTGTCAAGGAGGAACCCTCCACTTTCAGATTTCCAATCAAATAAACATATGAGGAAACCAACATGAAGAACATTCCTCATTCATCTCTGCCAAACTTTTATGGGTTATCTAAAGAAGATCTTGATACCTTCCTCTTCAAGTTTGATGTACTTTGCAGAAGCTACAACTATGTGACAGACACCCAGAAATTGAAGCTTTTCCCCACCACACTTAAGAGTGTTTCCCTACGATGGTTTATGGGTCTTGGAAAAGATAGCATTTTCTCATGGGACCAAATGACGAAGAAATTTCTGGAAAAATACCAAGATTGTTGCAAGGATAAAGAAAGAAGATAGGAAGTCTTCAAGATGATACAGCATGAAGATGAGAGCCTGGAAGATTACGTCAAGCAATTCACCTATAACCTGCAGAGGGAAAAGTAAGGAGACTTTTCTCTTGAAACACAATGTGTCTTATTTATAAGAGGAATCTGAGATGATTGTATAGAACTCCTCAACCTTATGGGCAAGGGAGAAGTTTCTCAGTTCGAATACGATATTATCTTGGAACTGTCGTAAGTATTCCAAAGGCACATCTAAAATGAGAAAAGGGCCAAGAGATATACTGGCAAGAACAGACAAGACTACTATAAGTGGAGTAATAAGGGAAAAAATCAGGAACATGTTAGAAGACTTTAAGACCGATATACTTAATTCCTTGAGCTCCCAACTAAATACATTGCATACAAAGAAGAAGCAGGAAGAAATAGAATGAGCATTGGTTATATTTTTCCTAAAATACAGAAAGAATCATCCAAAGAGAGAGTGTTTGTTGATCATATCGAGGTCTGCGGAATATGTAGCAAAGACCATGCTACTCAAAATTGTCCATCCTTTCACGGACTAAATTCCATCTATCAAAAATCAAAAGAGCTGAAATAATTGTGCTACGTCTGTCAAAAGTGACCCTGGAAGCCTATACCTCAAGATATGATGCAATATCAATCTCAATATTTCAATTCATAGCGGACTAATCCTTCAATACAATATACTTCTCAACCATGGGGTATGCCAACACAACAATGGGTAGTTCATCCTCCTAAATAGTTATGGAAACAACGATGGAGAAATCCCACCATGGGAGGACCCCAACAACCTATGACACAACAACCCATGAAAATCCTCCCTCCTCCCCAAAGGAAGGAATCCACATCCACACCTCCTCGACCACAACTACATGTACAACCCATACCTAACCCAAATAATGGAAGGCTAGGTCAACTAGTGCAAGTTGTTGGACTTCCAACCTAGCCTACTTACTCCATCTCTTCCTTATATTGTAATGATATTCACCTTCGATTCGGGAAGACACTAACTAAGGGCCAACCTCGCATTATCATCGAATATCTAAATGAAGAGGTCCCAAAAGAAGAATCAGAACAAAAACAATCTCAGGAATTTTCAAAAGTTGAGAATTTCAACCCCGAACTTTAAGACTCACCCTATCCTGAAAGGATAAATCAAGAAAAACCTTTTACACAGCCTGAGTTTGATTTCTTAAGAGAAATCAAAAATGTGTGTGTCAAAATACCATTATTTCAAGCAATTAAGGATGTAACTATTTATTCAAAAGAAGTACGAGAACTTTGTTTGAGGAAACCCGGTAGGAAACGAAAGGATCCCCAAACCATTCACATCCTGGATAAATTTTTTGACTTAATGATGGGAGGGGTTCTCGCAGCTAAGTACTCTAACCCTGGTAGTCTTATCATTAATGTACAAATCAAAAATACACTTATTAGTAATACACTAATTGACCTAGGGGCTTCCATCAATGTTATGATTCGTGAGACCATGCAAGCCTTACAGGCCTTAGGAAAACCCCCACCGTGCTTTAACTCACTGACAAATCAACCATTAAACCATAATGTATCTTAGAATATGTAGTGATCTCTATGGATTCATGGGAATATTCTGTCAATTTCATGGTCTTACAACCCAAAACCTCTCTAGGTGGATATCCTCTCATCCTAGGAAGGCCTTGGTTAGCCATTGTGTAAGCCTACATCGGTTGTAGGTCATGTAACATGACCATCTCCCACAGGACATCCACAAAACAATTAACCCTCTACCCTTCCACCAAGCCCAGTATAGATCTAGAAACACCACTTTGGGTTGATAGAGAGGATAGTCACGAAGAAGGGGAAGCCCATCAAATCCTCTCCATAGATCAATACTTGGCCATAAGCGATAAAAACAAAGGATGACAAAATCAATGATTTGATAGCTTCCTCCTCTTCTTCAGGAAACACACGCATTCTTGATCACATCATGCAACCATAAACTCAGGTTTCTTTAGCCTCAACAAATATTTCACCCATCGAACATGAACCTACACATGAAAAATACCAAGGATCCCTTATATAAACCATATAAATTAGCCCAGTCAAAACCTTGAAAATCAACCGAGGACTGACCGAACAACAAAATGAGCAACTAGTTCAAGTGTTGAAAAAGAACAGTGATGCCTTCACTTGGAATTACTTTGACATGAAGGGAATCCATCCTGACTTGTGTACACATCATATATATATTAAGGAAGGAGACAGACCCATTCGTTAATCCTAGCGTTGGATGAACCAGGCAATGAAAGACAAATTCAAAGAAGAGCTACAGGAATTGCTTACAACTAACTTCATATATCCAATTTCTCATAGCCAGTGGGTCTCCCCTATTTTCATGGTTTCCAAAGAAAAATGACAAGTGGAGAATCTCTGTAGACTATAGAGAACTAAATAAATCAACACATAAATATCACTTCCCCTTTCCATTCATTGACCAGGTCCTGGACACGTTAGCAAGAAAGAAGTATTTTTATTTCCTCGACAGATTCAGTGGATACAACTAGATCCAAATCGCACATGAAGACCATGAGAAAACAATGGTCACTTGTCCTTAGGGGAAATTCTCCTACCGTGTTCTACCATTTTGGTTATGCAACACCCCCGCCACCTTTCAGCAAACTATTATTGGTCAATTCTATGATCTAGTTCATGATTCTGTGGAAATATATATGGATAATTTCACAACATATGGGGATGAATTTGATGAGGCATTAGCCAACCTGGAAAAGAAGTTAATAAGGTGGAAAGAGTCAAATGTTTCCCTTAGTAATGAAAAGTATTTTATGATGGAAACTGATGGCATCATACTAGGATATCACATCTCAGAGAAAGGTATGCGAGTCAATCCAGAAAAAATGCAGGTAATACTGAATTTCCCAACTCTAACTTCGCAGAAGTGGGTATGAAGATTTATAGGATATGTTGGTTATTATCGTAGATTCACTGAAATTTTTTCACGTATTGCTCATCCATTATTCGCTTTACTTAACAAAGACATTGATTTTGTATGGACAGAGACATGCCAGCATGCGTTTGATGAATTGAAAGTCAAAATATTTGAAGTTGATGTACTAAGAGGGATCGATTGGACCCTCTCATTCCACATATCAATGATGCATCAAACACCATTGTTAGAGCCATTCTCAGACAACTCGAAGGAAAGGACCCATATGCAGTTTACTATGTCAGTAAGAATCTCTCGCCTATAGAATTGAACTATACGGTAACCAAAAAAGAGTTTATTGTTGGTATTCATACAATAAACAAGTTTAGACACTACATTACCAGATATCCTGCAATATTACACATTGATCATGTTGTTATCAAATATTTAATGAACAAACCAAACACCAATGGCGGGGTCGCTAGATGATTGCTTTTATTGCTAGAATTTGATATTACCATTCTAGATAAACTAGGAAAAGATAATGCAATTATTGACTTCCTTTCTAGAATAGAAACTAATGAGAATGAAACTCTAGTAGAATATTTTTTTCCAGATAAACACCTCTTTGGAATGTCTACTAACTCACCTTGGTTTACAGAAATTGCTAACTTTTTGGCTGCAGAAAAACTTATGCATCATCTGACCCCCAAAAAATGACAAAGTATAGTTAGGAAAAGTGAAATATTTTCATGGATTGATGGTTGTGTCTTCTACACTGTGCCTTATTTGATTATCAGAAGATGTGTACGAGAGTACCAAATCCATGAAATACTAAAATCATGTCATGATGAGACATGTGGGGACCATTTTGCAAATAAAATGGCTGGGTACAAGGTACTCCATTAGGGGTACTATTGGCCCACACTTTTCAGAGACGCCAAAGAGTATGTGAAGAGGTGTGACAGTTTTCAATGCATGGGTAGACTGGTATAAACAGATGAAATGAAACTAAAACCACAAATGGTGTTAGAACCTTTTGACAAATGGGCCATTGATTTTGTGGGACCAATAAATCCCTCTTCCTGCCGGCACTCCTACATCCTCCTCATTATAAATTATGTCACAAAATGGATGGAGGCGAAAGCACTTCCAAAAACAACCGAACAAGTAGTAGTGGAGTTTCTCCATGAAGATATCTTTGTAAGGTTCGACATACCACAAGAGATAGTGGCCAATGAAGGAACTCAATTCACATCATGGCTTGTTAGATACCTGATGGACAACTATAAGATCAATCACAGAGTAACAACACCATATCACCCACGGTGAAATGGACAAGTAGAGGGGACTAATAAGATCCTTGAGGCCATCATCAGTAAAACCATCAGATTACTTCTCAAGGACTGGGTCAATAGACTCCCTGAAGCTTTTTGGGCCTACATAACCACATGGAGGACTACTACAGGATGCACACCCTATGAGTTAGTATATGGGAAAAGATTATCGTTGTCCATTAAGACAAAAATCCAGACACTTATGACAACAATACAACTTGGGTTGGACCTATCAGAGGCTCAAAAACAAATATTGCTTCAAATTAACGAGTTGGACAAGCTACATTGTGATGCCTTACACTGAGCCATAGTAATACAACATTAAAGGGACAGATGGCATGATAATTTTATCAAGAAAAAGAAGTTCAAGGCTAGAGGTTAGGCATTATTATTTGATTCTAGGTTCAAGGATTACATAGGGAAATTTCGCACTAGATGGTTCAATCCATATGAGATCGATACATTGTATGAGAGTGGGGCCATCAAACTATGTACCATAGATGAAGATAGGATTCCTCTAATGGATAATGGACATCGACTCTGCTTATACCAACAACCCTTGTTGAAGGAATCCTTTTTAAGGAATATTACAAATGGATGGCCCGACATTGACCTAGAACACATTCAAGAAGAACGAATTCTTGCTAGATAGTTTTTGTTTTGTTTGAAAAAAAAAAACAAGAAGGGCACTTCACGGTTTCATGATGGTCATGTCACAATCCTTCTCAATAAGTTTTAATAGAGAATTTGTTTTTTTTAAATCTTCTTTTTTTCAGGACATGCAGGGGAGAACAATGTTGTTTCAACTCCTGATGTTGCAATTCCCCTTGCTGCAATTCATGTTGTTGCAATTCTCATTGTTGTAGTTCCCCTTGCTGAAACTCCTATTGTTGCAATTCTCATTGTTGCAACCCCCTTTATTGAAACTCCCTTTGTTGCAACTATTCTCGTTGTCTCAACCCCCTTTGTTGCAAATCCTTTTGTTGCAACTATTATTGTTGTCACAACTCCCTTTTCCGCAACTATTCCCATTGCTGCAAATTCCCTTTGCAACTCTGCTTCATTCTTACCAAAACTCTCCCCTCCCATTTCATTGGTTGCAACTCCACTTCCATTCCCCCCTCATTTTTCAAATTTCCATTATCCGATTTCCTTGGATGCAACTCCACTTGCAACCCTCCTTCATTTCACAAATTTCCATTCCCTTGGATGCAACTCCACTTGCAACCCTCCTTCATTTCACAAATTTCCATTCCCTTAGTTGCAAATCCTCTTGTGGCCCACTTCATTCCCCAAATATCAACACTGTCATTTCATTTGTTGCAGCTCTATTGCAACTTCATTTTCATTTTTTTCACTTTTTTCTTGCACCATCGTTGCTATAATTCATGTCCATACCACGAGCACCACAACATATGTTGTTGTAGCTCCATCTCCACAACTCTCATTTATATGACTCTACTCGCAGCTATCACTTTATGAGAACCGTCGATTATTACAATCGTGGTCGAAAGAACCAACAATGTCGATGTTTCAGTTTTGGTTAAGACCATTGATGTGACCCCACTCTTTGCCACCCCAACTCCAACAATGTCGTACTCATGCAGACACTCAAGGTAAGACATGACAGTTACGTGTTTCTATCAGAATTTGAAATGAGTAAGTTTTAATGGCATGTGTCTATTATGATTCCTCCATAACCGCCACCTTAGAACATCATTGTTATATTGACAATCTCCATACCCACCACCCTCATTGCCACAATTCTGAATTCTCCACCTGATAACTTGCATCACCTATGAAAACACGAACACTCAAAGTTAGCACAAGGAAGGATCCATGGGAGGATCACTTATACACAGGGATCATATTGAACCAAAGCTACTTGAGGATTATGACAACATCGGACAAATTATGGGACAAACGGGCTGGATGGAATACATGCTACGTTTACAAGGATATAATGACAAGAGAGATCTTGAATTTTCCATGAATTACAGAATTGAACACTCCATAGTATCATGTATGCATGTACAGGTCACAGAAGACATAGTGGTAAAATTCATTGGATTACCTCGAACATGCGAGAGATGGTATACCAAGAGAACTTCGCATCCATATGTTATGAGGCAGTTCCTTGAACCAAAAGAGGATTTAGTAAAGAAATAGATATGATTTGAACGTCGGTTTTTGCCACACCCATGGAAGGATGTGGTTATCTTTGTGCAGTGATATTTCATCTGCGAAGGTCACTACGGAATTTTGTCCATTCAACGTATTCAATTGCTTAACCATTTACTCCACAATCAGTCAATTAACATTCCATATTTCCTATTCTGAACACTGCAGACAATTACAGTTCTTGTCCAAAGGGAAAAGAACCCTATGGAGGTTGTGTCACACAATGACCTTATCACACTTCTGCTGGAAGATGCACTAGGCTTCCCAACATGTGAAGCCTACCCTTCCAGCGTCGGTCGCGACTGCAACTCCTCCGCTAGGTACCAATACTACAGATATGGTGAGTCCAGATGTTGCAAATCCTCCACCGGGGAACAACACCATAGATACAGTGAGCCATGTTGCTACAACTCTGCTACCAAGGAAATCCAAGAGGTCCACCAGAAAAAGGGGCCAACCTATTGCAACTCTGGTGAAGGACAACCATGACAACGACATTGATTTAAATGCTACCAAACCACTGATGAAGAGATTCAGAGGGTTTACAAAGTGGCAACCCCTTGTTCCAAGGAAACGAAGAATGATCCATGTAGTTGCAACTCAACGTAAAAAGAAGAGAATTGAGGAGCCCAAAGACTAAGCCCAGGAGGAGCACCAGGAAACATAAGAAGCACAACCCTTCCCTAACACACAAGAACCAGAGGAGGACATTAACCTGGAATATGACGGGACCTTGGCTGACACACAAGAACCAGACCAAGGCACTCTTATCGAAGGCTTTGTCACTCTCCTGGCTATTGTCAGATTGATAATTAAATGCACAACCTCTTCAGTTTCTCACTAAGTTAATCAAGAAGTAACTAAAAATCCCATCACACGAGAAGAAAAGAACATGGTGAGTTACACTCCTTTCCAAGTTTTCGATGTTGATGCATTTCATGAACGGGAAAGTGAAGACGTGCTAGAGGAACCCTTGGATGCATTAGACCCTTCATGTTATGATAAAGTTGATGATGTGATTAATAATGATGATGAATTTAAACATGTTGGGAGATGTAAATAAGATGTGATTTATCATGATGGAGATCCATTTACGACATTGAAGGTCATTTTTAATTGTTTCCTTTACAACAATCATATCTTATTGATACCAATTCAGATGTTTGGCAACAAGAAGATGACATAATTACGGATTTGTTCCAACCATCCAGGGAAAACTTATTGCAACACTCCCATGATGATTTTTTATCATGTCCCGGTGGGTTTGATACATATCCTTTTGAGCACTTGGATTTATTCTATGAGGATTTTCAACCACCATTGTGCTCTAAATTTGATGAGGGTAAGTACATTATTGTCCCAAAGCAGGATTTTCATGGCGAGGGTTTCCAACCTTTTCTTTTTTCACCTTTATGTTCCATTATATATGTGGTTGGGAGTTTTCCCCATGATAGTTATTTTCCTATAGGACGGAGTTGTTTTCATCCTATGGTTTGTTGCAATGGTTTCTAGTTTCACACATAAGATCAACATACCTTGGGTTGGAAGCAAAATATTTTTTCTAGGCCTGGTTTGATCCCTTACCCTTCTCTCTCTTCTTCCATGGGAAACCTTAGAGTTTTCCTTAGGCTCCTTCTTATCCCTTCTCAGTCTTCGAGTGTTGGCTTGGTAGCTAAGGGGGAGGATCTTCCTTTGCCTCATTATTTCAACCTTGTCCTAGGATGGATAGGGCAGGGTTGTGGTGATGCCTCCTTGCATGATTTTTCCCCTCCCTACCCCTCCATGAGCTAGATTTTATGATTGGATATGATGTAATGACTGCTCTAACTCATGATCTTTTTGTGCTTGATTTATATTTATTCTGGTTTATGATGAAGCATAGGGGAAGATGTTCTGATACAGTGTTAGGATGGTTTTATTGGTTATATGATTATACCTAGCATTTCAAGTAACATAGATTAGAGTAGGTAGGTTAGTCATTTGCACTTTGCATTGCATTTATATATATGATGCATCATGCATTCATGTTAGCATAGTTGCATATATTTTGCATATACATAATGCTTTTTCATTTATGCATATAATTAATACATGTTAGGAAATTGCATTTTCACATTTTATCTTTGAAATTTTTTGCTTTATCATGTCATAGTTAAGGAAATTTTTCTCTTCGGTATGGTTTTGGATTATCACTAACAACCAGTGGATAACATCCACCTACAGATACTTCTAAAGTGTTTTTTTTGTTGAATTGGGCGTAGGATTGTGGGTCTTGGACAACCAGATATGATGAGGTTCTCATGCACCCTACGGTGAGCACATGTCCACATGTTAGAGCCAAACGTTACCCCCCATTCCTAAAGGTAACTAAGGAGATGATGTCTCAAGGCCCACAGATTACAGACATGGAGTGTCGAGAATAATATTGACCAACATAGCCCAAATGAAGTAGATAGAGTCCCTCCTTTTCAAATTACATCACCACTCATCACCAAGTAGCAAAGCAACGTCCACTACACCAGTTTGGCCCCTTAGAAGATACCAGGTCTCACTTCAAGAGGTAACAAGTCCAATCTCATGGTAAGTGTCACTTTAATATTGGAGGCATTTGAGCATGTTGCAAAGAGTCCTTTCCTGATTATGGAACGTTTGCTTGGAAATTATATCTTTTTCCTAATTTCACCTTGGTGCTTGTCATGGTTGTTGACGATTAAAATCGTAACGATGAATTCCACCCGCAAAGTATTGCTAAAGCCCTATTATTTAACTATGCTAATAATATAATACTAGTAGGTGGGATCCCCTTGTTGACTAGAGGCACAAGGATAGACATATCACACATTTTTCTATTGTTGTTTTGATGTTGCCTACACAGTCCTCCATGGATGACAATGCAGTCTTGGTTTCATTTTGACATAGTAACAAGTAGATGATGCATTTTATGGAATGCTTCTTGCGATTCAAAGCATTTTTTTCTGTTATGATGGGGATGTATTTACGGTTGCTATGATTTAACCATGTCACTAATCATTGTGATCGATTACCTAGCCACATATATGCAAGAGATATATTAGTGATAACATAATCAAAACAAGGGAAAGAAATTATGTTTGAGCTATGATAAAGGGTTATATGCAAATGGAAAAGTAAAGCAATGTTAGTGTTAGTCCTAACTATTATGCTATGGTTGGTTAGTGGGCTATGTGAATTTCACTAGATTTTAATTGGGCGCATATAGCATTGAAATATGTATGATGGCATAGAATTGTCGCAAGGGTTAACGTGTATTGGGTGGCGCACTATGCAAAGGGTATCATCGCAGATTTCAAATGGTTTGGCATTGAATACATGGTTTAATTGATTGGTGAATGTTTGGTCGTCTCGTACTTCAAATTGAATAAGCCAGGAGATGGAAGCGACATACATTTAATGCACGTCACTCCATACTCCCCCTATCGATCGTCAACATAGCATTGTTCCTTGTTGCATTTTCGGTATGTTGGTTGTGAAGCTCCACATTTCAGGCTCTTGGAAAGAAGAAGGCGCGCCCAAATCTCCCTTTTAAGTGTTTTGTTATAGGTATGGTTCTTTTTCTCTCCATCCATGACATATTCTCTTTGTATGAACAAATAATGGCTCGGTGATGCTTGGATTTTGTGTGTTCCTGAGAATTTCGATTGTGTAAATGTGTGTTATTTCTCTCTGTGATGACTGCAAAATGTTTCGGATTGCAAGCAAAAGAATTGGGTTTTGTTTAAGTTGTGCATTGACTGATTGCTCGGTCGGTTTAATATCGTGATGGGTCTTTGTGGATAATAAGTGAATGTGGTACATATCGCTCTGTATTGATGGTGGAGGATTTCGTTCTGTGTATTACCGTTGGTTATTTTTGTTCCCTCACAGTCATGATTGTAACCCTTATCCAGTCACATTCGAATTTCTAGTAGTTGTTGTGTTATTTCTTCAAACCCCGAGTCATGGTCATTGTCTCATTCTTATTGTCTTTTCACTGAAGTATCCCAAGATCTAGTCTTTGCACGGCCATAACATTAATATGTATTATATGGTTGTGGGGTGATACAAGTTATACCTCGGCGTTATGTCAAAAGGATGTATGCGTCCTCACCAGTATTGTTGTCAGATTGTTCGGCTCTTAAGAAAGTGGATAGAGGGGTTATATCTTTGTGTGTTCTTTTGATAATCGTCATTGTTCAATAAACTTCTCCTCTCCTCTGCAAGTGTTAAATGCACTATGTACATTGGGTTATTATCTACCTGTCTTGCTCTCCCCGGGTGTTAATCATTGGTCTTGTCTAGGACTTGGAGTAATAAGAGGATTGTGTGGTTCATTGATGTATCTTTTTCAAGGGTATTCTGCCTATAATTGATAAGTCTCAAAAGACCTCCAGCTCTCTATGTTATGGTTAAAGGACGAACACACTCTTGTTGTCTTCCTGCTTTTGATTGTGACAGACTCAATTGGAATTCCAACTATCTTTGCTCCCTTTAGGCACCTTCTTGGTTGTCAAATATGAGTTTATCAGTGGAATGGTTATGGAGGTTTTTCATCAAGTCTCTGTCTCATCTTTCTATGATAAAATTGGTTGAACAGTTATAGGTGCTTCCATACAATCGAGAACTGTCTTCTTTCATTACGGTTTCACTCATTGTGTTTTTACTAGCGCGGTCTTGATTGTAAATGGAAACACCTGTGTGTTTTGCTAGGCCCAATCAGGGTTATAGCTAATTTTAAAAACAATGTCTGTGTGTAATTGGTTATGTTCGCTTCGTATATATTATTGGATCATCGTACAGATTATCAATAGTTTTAAAAGGAAGTTATATCAACATTGATGGCTCGGGTTTTATGTTGACTGTTGTTTCGTTGCAAGATCTTATTGATTGATATGATGAAGACTGTGTGTAATCGAGCATATTTTGGAAGTTCATTCGCATTTGAAAAGAGGACTTTTGTATATTTTAATTGGGCCTGATTGTAAATTGGTAGACAGTGGATGTTGATTATTATAGTGGTGCATTATGGTTTATCAGGGATAGAAGTCGAGCATATTGTTGCGCATTTTTAAAAAAAAAATCTTAAAGGGAAGGAAAAGAAATAAAAGACCAACGTTTTCTTAGACAGGGCTGTTGAAATGGAAAAATTGTTTTGGTTATGAGTTATGATTGCACGGGTTGTTATGAATTGAGGAATTCTGGGAAATTTAAATGTTGGAACAACAAACAATTTGATACACAACAAATGTTTTTGTGGGTTGGTGTTTTTTGGATTGATTTTATACAGAGTTATGATTATTGATTACTTAATTTATTTTATGAACAGTATCCATTAACTTCCCTTCCATTCTCTCAGTTTTTCGCACATTATGAATCCCCTCACATTCCCATATTCACTTTGCACGCCCTGTTCTTAAAATTAAATTATAATTAAATGGAAACTCTATATTCTAGAAATCAAAGGATGACACAAAGATGAGTTATAGTTGTTATGTTTTGTTATTGCAACACAATTGATTGTTTAATGATCTACTCCCTTTCATTTTATCACTTTTTCGTTCAATACAACCCGCTCAGATATCCCAGGACCCTTATTCACCCCCTGCTCATTGACAAGTATTAAACGATTTTTATGGATTGGATTGCATGGGTATGATGTGTTGCTGAGGCAAACATTGTTTCCTATTTAAAGAGATGTCATGTATGGTTTGTTTAAGAAGCTAGTTGCTAATAAAAGCTACATACAGGAATGAGCTTCTTCAGCAAAGGAAGCCATGGCCAAAATAACAGGAGAAGAGGGAATTGGAACAGAGGCCCTAGAAGGCCAATATTTTTGATACATTTTGACGAAGATCCACAAAATTTAAACCAGCTCTTTCAAGCTGGATTTTTCAACTGGATTGGAGAAGGGGTAGTCCAACCTAGGACAGAAAGGCCTCCCTTCCAACCCCAGCATATCCCTGGTGTTGGCACAGGGGAAAACCCAAGGTTCAACGCTACAACAGCGCACCAACAAAACCCTAACTACCGGCCCTTTCGGAAATAACTGTGAAGCAGATGAAGTCTCACCCAAGGTAGAGGCAGGGGTGGTTGCAGGACTCAAATATCTGCAACCTTAGCTGGGACACCGATCTATTATTACGACACCTTAACAAATAACTTAGTAGTTACAGCTCGTCAGTATTTAACCAGTATCTACTTCGCAGATAAAACCCTAATAACAGAGCAGGGCAGTATTCACACACATCCAATATAATCAAGCACTAAGCATATCAACATAGATCAGATATAGCATTCATTCACATTATTCAGCACTAAGCTATCATATTAGATTCTTCTAAGCATATATCAGTGCACTAAGCATTTAATCACATAAACAAGAGGGCAACCATAAAGCACAAAGCAACCATAACACAAGATATACATGGTTCACCCCCACCCTGGGGCTACGTACACCAACTCTTCTTCTCTTTTATTATCTTCGGTCAACCAGCTACATGCACAGAGACTTGAGATCTTACTCCACAGAGGACAGGAGATCTGCACTCTTCGCTAGATCCTCCTTCCCTGAGTTACAGCACAAATCCTTTCACAATCTCTTACAATCACTTGCACTTAGCTCTGCAATTCTCACACAGTATGCACAAAGCAATTACACTTACCACTTGCACTTAGCACCTAGCATCAAGTAGATGCATATCTCCTTACATCGCCTAAACATATATTTATACATTACAAAACGGGTCTAAACATGTATAAACCCATGAGATGACATCCCCATACCCGTTACATAAGCCCAAAACCCAAAAGGCCCTAAAAAGGGGCTGAGATCCCAGGATCTTTGCTTCGACATGCGCTCTGCCTTCAATAGCCTGTCGAAGTCCCAAAAGTAGGTAAAACCTGACCAAGGATCCTCAAAACTTGGTCAAGGGCCAACACCTGGTATCCTAGTTCCCCCTCATGTCTCTTTACAACCTGAAGTCCCTGAAAATGACAGATGGAAAGAGATTGTTCACCCAGCAGTCTCCCCACATCGTGGCTGGCCCAATTTGTCTCTACCTGCTCCTCCTCCACCAATTAACCCAATTTTCAAAATTTCCCCTGCACACTCACCTATACAGTCTCCCCACGCAAGCAAGAGACTCAAAACCGAAGCCCACCATGCACATGATAAAGGAAAAGTTGTTGTTGCCCCCTCCTCTCCCTCAAGTGATTCCGCCAAATCTGTTTCATCCTGCATGCACTTGAGAGATGACTTCTCTCATGTTATCAGTGAGATCAAGCCTAAAGACTCCACACAGCCTAAGGCTAATTCAGATAAATCAAAGGGAGACAACAACAACAAAGGGAAAACTGCCTCCCAAAGTGACAAATATGGTTTTTGAGTATATTTATTTATTGATTGTTGAGAACAGTTGATTGTTGAAGTTTTTGGACAACATACTATTTTTGGATATTTTGGATATTATATTTTTAGGATATGGTTTAAAATATCATTGATATTAATTTTCAAATTATGAGAATGATGATGGGAGCCACAAGGAGGGATGTGTTTGATTGATTGAGTAGTTGTGTTTATTTTTGTTAAGAAACTAAAGGGAGTCACAGGGGGTCCCACCTACTACTTATTATTTATTAAAGACCCTTATTATTATTATATTAATTTTTTCCCTAAACTAAAAGTTAGTTGAGTTTTAGTTAACTTAACTAAAAGAAGTAGTTGAACTACTTCAACTAATTTTGATTGCTTAAAGGCAAAAAGAGAAGGAAGAACAAGGGGAGAATAGAAGGAGAAAGCATATTAAGGTCTTCTCTTGAGTTTTATTGAGATAGTTCAGTTTTCATTCATTCTTTAATTCATTAAAAGCCTAATTTTCTTTTATGACAGTAGGGTCTTATTGTAGACAACAAGATTCAAGGTTGAATTACGTCATTCAGACACTTGTTTTTCAGAGGTATTGATCTATCTTTGATAGTCTGTGTAGACTTGTTTGTTTTTTAATTAAATTTCATGACTGATAAAGGATATTGTGCAGAGTCAAGTGGGCAGCAATCTAGGCAAGTTGATCCAGCTTTTAAAGTTCAGTTTTTTAGTTTCTCTCAGAAGACCTTTTGTATGATTTTCATCGAGGACATCTAAGTTTGACTTTGGTCTAAACTCCCTCAGGGATTTTGGTAAAGAGAACGATTCTTTTGATTCTTTGGAATGAAATAAGTGATTGTTATTCCATCTCATCTGTGTTAAATTGTCACTTGGTATTTTTTCTTTTGTCTCTGCATTTACTTTTGCATCTGTTATATTCAGAAAATTATATAAAAATATTGAATTTTACAGCAATATTTTATTTTAAAAAATCAACCTAAGCCCTTGTAACTAATACTTGTGGATTAGGAAACAAATTTTGAGGCTATAAACATAGGGTGATATTCTCGTCTATCTTGCCTTAGCCAAGCAAGATCTGAAATGCTTGAGTACGATTATTTCATATCTTTTTCCTCAACATTTATTTGGCAACCATACTGGGGATATCTTCCATATCTCTCTGGTTGATTTTTATGTTTGATTATCATTGAATATATCTACCTTGCTGAATTTTTTTCTTTGATTGTTCCATTTCTTAATGACTGTACCTGTTGCAAGGCAACCTAATATTGAACCCGGTCTTCAAGATCAGGCCAACATTGCTTTAAACTTGTTTAATACCATCTTAGATACTGTTAATATCTGGGTTGAGCTTAATCGCTCATGGGAAGTAATTGAACAAGACATAAGTGCCCAAGAACATTTGGAAGCTAGGCATAGACAACTTAGGAATCAGCCATAGCTTTATTTTTCCTTCAGTTTTGATCTTCTTTTCATGTCGTTAGACCCTCGTTTTTCTAGGAGAAGAAGAGGCTTATCACTAGAAATTAATCCTATTGTTGAAATAGGAAGAAGGAACGTTGTGTTATCAACCCAACAAAGTGCTCTAAGGAGAACCTTGTATGATTCATCTAGTTTGTCTTTCTCTCCCTTACCTAACATTCACAAGATGACATCTAGTGGTGGCTCTGGTGGCACTGGAGGTGCTTCTTCATATCAATCTTCAGCTTCGTCAATGATTGGTAACTTATATAGTCACCAAGTCCCTGTCCAATCTACCACAAACCCCGCCAAAGTCATTAAAAAGTATGGACTTTTTCAGTTTGAAGAAGATGCTACAAACACCCCGTGGCATGTTTCCTCCCTCCTTAACATGGCACCTGCTACTCGTCCACTTCCTAAATTCAAATAGCATCTCCCTAGGTTTTCAGGGAATAATATTGTCACTATGAATGAACACTTGGTGGCATTTTCTAATGCATGTCACAACATAGGAGCCAATGACAACGATACTTGTATGCACTTATTTGTGAATTTCCTTGAAGGGAAGGTTGTGGCCGATTACTTCGATCTCCCTCCTAAGATTTTATCTAATTGGGAGGAGTTAGTCTATTGGTTCAAAAATACCTATGGGAAATCCAAAAGCCTAGTCAAGTAGTTACGGGAGTACAATAACATCGCTTATAAGGATGGTGAGACTATCAAGTCCTTCAACTTGCATTTCACCAAATTATAAAATCAAATATGTGAACTCATTCGACCTCATAACCAAGCTATTTTCATGCATTATTATAATGCATTACCTTCCCCCTATCATCATAGGCTTGAGGAAAAATCCATTGATAACCTCGGTTCCACTCTGCATACTTGTTTAGAGTATGAAGAACAACTTGAAAGAACATGTCTTCCTAAGGGAGACTCAGTTAAACAGACATACATGTCCGCCCTCTTACAGCTTGTACAAGATATGAATAATCGAATGATACAATATGAGAAAAAAGGAAATGTCTCCTCTCTTACCCCTAGAGCTTCATCTTCTTCGACACCCCCCTTTAGAAATTCAAATGAAAATAATTTTCAGCCTAAATCTATCATGCCTCGTAGTTGGTGTAACTTTTGCGAGGAACACCATGAGGAAAATATGTGAGGTAAAGAAGAATACCAGAGATAAAATATTTGGTAAGAGACCTGAAACTACCATCGTTGTCCTAGACTTTGCAGAGCCAGAAGATGTCATGATCATAAATACTAGGAATAAATTCTATGCTCCCAAAAGAAAATATGATCCTCGCCGCACTTCTTCTAGCCCAAGCTCATCCTCACTAGTTTCTACTGTTCATGTTCCTAAGGCTCCTGACAGTGAAGGAACTACCTCCCCTCTCCCCTCCTCCAAGTACAACATTATAAATCAATTGGCCAACATCAAAGCAGATGCAACCCTTCCAGACATGGTTGTCGTCCATGAACAACATAAGCATCTAAAAAAATTCATGGAAGGAAAAGCTTTCGTTGTAGCCAACCTCTATGAAGAGATAGATGAGGAGGATTCATCTGTAAATAAGGTAGGTGTACATAACTTTAGATACCCTGTAAAAAAAAACTTATTTTATATTTCTGTAAAGATTATGGATAAGATTGCCCATTGTTTCCTCATTGACGACGGTTTGAGCCCAAGTGTAATGTCAAAGATTATTATGGAAGAGCTAGGATTGTCTTGTACAAATGAAAATGCCAGAAGCATGCTCTCTTATAATAGACTACAACAAACGACCATAGGTGAAATCAAGGGCGTGACCTTGGTTTTGTGCATGCACCCTGAAATAAGGACAACCCTTAATATTTAGGTAATCAATATGCCAGTAAGTAACTACTCGATCATCCTAGGAAGAGATTGGTGAGCTTTGATGGGTGGATACCTCTCACTCGACGAGACACACTTATCCATTCCTCGAAATGGTAAAAACATCATAGTCCTCAAAGAGGGAAGAATTTCACCTTACATAGAAAGTGTCCCACGGCGTAATGTAAATTATATCAAGGAGGACCTAGGAGTGTAGTCCATCTTTGTCGAGGAGGACAACACTACCTTGGAACAAATCGACTTAGACGACGGGATGTGGCATATGCACTTTGATGTTTCATGCTCCAATAAAGGAAACAGACCTGGTATTATCTTGTACTCTCTTGTGGGAAAAATTCATAACTTTTCCTATAGGATAGAATTTGCTTGCACAAACAATGTCACTGAATTTGAAGCATTATTGTTAAGCATTTAAAATGCCTATAATATGGGTTGTGGTCACCTTAAAGTTTTTGGGGATTTCGAGCTTGTTGTGAACCTTGTACGTAAGATATACTCTCATAGCTACAAGTTAATGAAACTCTACACCCAAACTGTTTGGGCACTCATCTTGAACCTACTATCTTTCAACATCACTCATGTTAAAAGGGAATTGAACTCAATGGTTGATCGGTTAGTTGTTTTTGCAGCCTCTACTAATCGCCAACTTCTTCCACAAAGACCTAATTGTACTTTTCAATCTTTATATCGTCCACATATCCCTGACAATATAGAGTCATGGCAGGTCTTCCCTAGTGATGAAAGCATTTGTGCTTTCATTCAAAATGAGCCTTATAAGCGTAAGGAAATTATATCAATATAAGATACAATATTCCTAAAGGCTTGACTCCTCTGGAAAGTTCATTTTCAGCGAGTGATGTAGGCGACAAAAAGAAACATAAAGAAGATGAGACGAAAAGGAAACTGGGTGAAACCATTTCCTTGAACATTGGAACACCCGAGTCTCCAAAGATTGTTAAAATAGGTGACCAATGTTCTGATGAAGAAAAATTGAAGTTTGCCAAACTTCTTGGTGAATTTCAAGATGTTTTTTCTTGGTCTTATAAGGATCTTCATGGTTTTGATCTTGCTCTTATACAGCATGTCATTCATATCAAGGAGGGCATAAAACCAGTTAGGCAAAAACAAAGACCCATTAACCCTTCATTGGAAGCAACTATTCGAAATGAGTTGGAAAAACTCTTGAAGGCTGGGATCATCTTTATGGTTAAGTATTCGGAATGGGTTTCTAATTTGGTTCACATTCGAAAAACAACTGGTCAAATCAGATTATGCATAGATTTTTGTGCATTGAATCGGGCTAGTATAAAAGATCACTTTCCTCTCCCTAATATGTAAATGATTTCGCAGCAGGTTGCAGGGTCACATATGATGTCCTTACTTGATGGTTTCTCTGGTTACAATCAAATCAAGGTAAAAAGGGCAGATAAATATAAAACCACTTTTATTACTCATTGGGGCACTTTTGCTTATGAATGTATGCCTTTTGGCTTATCTAATGCAGGTGCTACTTTTCAAAGAGCTATGCAAATATCTTTTGACGATTTGATCAGCAAGATTACTCGGATCTATCTTGATGACTTAACTGTGTACTCTAAAAACTTATCAAATCATTTTGGTCATCTTAAAAGAGTTCTCATGCGATGCAGGAAATTTGGCATTTTTCTAAATCATTCTAAGTCTATTTTCGGCGTTACCAAGGGAAAGCTCCTTGGACACGTTGTCTTTGATTCAAGAATAATCATTGATCCTGAAAGGATTGCTTCTATCCTAAATCTACCTACTCCCACTTCCAAGAAGGAGGTTCAAGATTTTATGGGGGTTATTAACTTTGTCTGTAGGTTTGTTCCTGATTTTGTTGTAATGGTCAAGCCAATTCATAATCTGCTTAAGCAAGATATTTCCTTTTCTTGGACAGATGATGTCGAAAATGATTTTGTAGGGATCAAGAAAGCAATCAGTTCTACACCGGCTCTGGCAAAGCTAGATTTTGAGAAGGAATTTATGATATATACTAATGCCACAGAGGAAGCATTTTTTGCTATCCTCCTACAAGGTGATGACCAAGGTAATGAAAAACCAATGGCTTACATGAGTCAAAGCTTGTATGATGATGAGTTTAAATATTCTTTTATTGAAAAACATGTTTTCTCTCTTGTTAAAGTTGTTGAAAAATTTCGCCACTTCATCTTAGGTAAGCATACGTTGGTAAAAGTCCCTTTACCCGCTGTCAATTTTTTGCTCTCACGGACTTATCTTTCAGGGAAGCTTGCACATTTGCTTGTCAAGATCCGGGAGCATGATTTAACTATCGTGACTTCTAACACCATCAAGGGACATGACTTAGCCCTTCACTTAGCTCAACATGTTGAAACTAGTGAAGAAACTGATGAACATGATAGTTCTCTATCAACATTGTTCTACATTGATAATCAAATCCTTCATGTGTCTGAACATCCTTGGTATAAAAATTTGGTTTACTATTTGCAAAATCAAATATGTCCAGATAACTTAGACACTCATCAAAGAAGAAGGCTTCATCTCGAATCTGCTAGATATGTCATTATAGGAGACTTCTTGTTTAGAACATCTGTTGATGGTATGTTGCTTCGTTGTGTAAACAATGAGGAAGCACATAAATTGTTGTAAGAAATGTGTGGTTCTCCAAATTCTGTTATTCATGTAGGAGGTCATTTTTCTGCTAAAACCACTGCTTTTAACATTATCAAAAAAGGATAGTATTGGCCTTCAATCTTTCGTGATTCTTATGATTTTTCAAGATCTTGTGACAAGTGCCAGAAATTTGTTGGGAAAGAATGCATTTCAGCCATGTCGTTACAACATGTCCTCCCGGACTTTCCTTTTTCAAAGTGGGGTTTGGGCTTTATTGGTCCTATTAATCCTTCGTCTTCAGCAGGACAAGTCTTTATCTTGAACACCACAAATTGTCTTACAAAATGGGTTGAAGTTGTCCCGCTTAAACATTCGACAGATGAACAGGTGATTTCTTTCCTTGAAAATAATATTTTTTCCATATTTGGTCTTCCTTTGGAAATTATTACAAACAATGGTCCCGCTTTTATTTCTGCTAAGCTGACCCAATTTTTAGCTAAGTTGGGGGTTAAAAAATTTACCTCATTGGCTTATTACCCCCAAGGAAATGGGCAGGTCAAGTCTACCAACAAGAATCTGGTGAGAATTATAAAAAGGCTCATCGAAGATAAGTCTCGTCAATGGCACACTCTCCTCACTTACGCCCTTTGGGCAGATCGAACTACCACCAAGGTGAGCACTGGTTGCACTCCTTTTCAGGATGTTTATGGTCAAGAATCCATTCTGCCTACTGAGATGGAACTTTCCTCCTTAAGGTTAATTTTATAGGTCGAAGAATTAAATTATTCTGATGTTTCTCAAAGGATGAATGCACTCCTAGCTTTAGAGGAGCAAAGAACGTTTGCCTTGGGTAATATAAAGAGAAGACAACAGACTGTTAAAAAATATTTCAAAAAGAGTGTCAAAGCTGTCAAATTTAAAGTCAATGAGAAGGTATTGTTGTGGGATTTAGCTCATGCCAATAGGGGAAGACATTCAAAGTTTCAAAAATTATGGTTGGGTCCTTTCAAGATCGCTTTTCTCCTCGGTGAAAATTCTTATATTCTAAAGGATTTACAAGAGCGATTGTTTTCCTATAGCACTAACGGTTCCCACTTAAAACATTATGTGGAACCAACTTGAAGAGTTTAACGATGTTTGGATTGTTTCTGTATTTTAGTAATTTTTCAATTATGCTTTCATATTAGTAGTTTTCCATTTTTGCTATTTTCATTTCTGTCATTTCATTTCTGCTCATTTCAATTTTGTTGTTTCATTTCTGTTATGACATTTCTTGTTTTTTGTTCTTTACTTCATTTTTTGTCAAAATTAAAATGTTGGATCAGTTTTGCCACAAGGACACTTCTACAAAGTATTGTTAATCGATAACAATCAAGATTACACGGATGTTATGATGTTCCCCCTGAAGGTATCATTGAATTTGTTATCTGCTTTCACTGTTATTTTATGAGATAGTTGGTTACATCTCACTTTTGCTTTCCGTTTCTTCATCCATTTCGAGATTCAAAAGAGCAAGTTCAAGAAATTTTTCTCCTTGAAGTCCAGAGAAAATTTTAGTTGAATGATTATGCTTACAGGGATAAACCCCCTCATACTTAACACTTTCCATGAGTTATTCCCAAATTCTCGGTCATTTTTCCATTAAATCTGCTCACTTCCCCCTGTTGCATAATCATTTTGGTTTATATCTTCTTGATCTGATGTTACTTGGTCTGCGAAACCAGACATTCTGAGTTCTTAATCTGTTGGAAACAGATTTCCCTGTGGAGCCGCTAGTTTGTTGACAATTAAAATCGTAACGATGAATTCCGCCCGCAAAGTATTGCTAAAGCCCTATTATTTAACTATGCTAATAATATAATACTAGTAGGTGGGATCCCCTTGTAGACTAGAGGCGCAAGAATAGACACATCACACATTTTTTTGTTGTTGTTTTGATGTTGCCTACATAGTCCTCCATGGTTGGCAATGCAGTCTTGGTTTCATTTTGACATAGTAACAGGTGGATGATGCATTTTATGGAATGCTTCTTGTGATTCAAAGAATTTTTTTTGTTATGATGGGCATGTATTTACAATTGCTATGATTTAACCATGTCACTAATCATTGTGATCGATTACCTAGCCACATATATGCAAGAGATATATTAGTGATAACATAATCAAAACAAGCGAAAGAAGTTATGTTTGAGCTATGATAAAGGGTTA